>APFE030364795.1:0-19076 GCA_000404065.3 Pinus taeda
TAGGTTATATTTTTACTCCTTAGACTCCTATATATAGAAAGGATGTTTTTTCATTTGAATCATCCAAGAATTGTTCATTTGTGTAATGTAAAGGAGGTTGCCCCCTCGAAGAGGTTGAATTCTAAGGCGTTCAACTATCTTTTCTATTTTTGTGAGTTGGTTTCATAACATTGAGTGTGTATGGTGCGACGATGACTGTGAATTGATCTGGTGCAACACATTTTTCTTGTGATTGATCTCATGATGTATAACCAAGTGCTATGATGAATTGTCTAGCAACAGTGGTGGATTAGTGTGTGAGTAATCCTTTTGAGTGAGCGATGCTGGATCTAGTGTGTATGCACCACGTGATCATTTAATTTGTGTGTCATGCAATATTCCGATGGAACGAATGGTGTCTTAGTCCTTAATATGGTCTGCACTTTGATGACCCCTTTGATAAAGCAATAATGTTCACATGGGACCTATGGAAATCATGAAAAACTAAGTCCTTGGGGAATTTATGTTGGGTGAGGTGATATTATGAGGTTGAGTGGAGAGGCGGCCTGAACCTTGTGATGTGGCTAAGATGATTTGAGACAAGTTTGTTTTAAGAAGAATTAGTTCATTATGACCAATGTTGTTGCTTGAGTTTTTGGGATTGAACTAGTATTTTAGTTTTTCAAAGTTTTATAGTTCATTGTTGAGAACATTTTATACTTTCTTTATGACATGAATGTAGAATGAGAGGTGATCCTAGGTTGTATGGGTATGGAGTATAAATATTTATGATGTATTTTTTTGTTGTTAATTAGTTTTTGAGTTTAGCTTGTCAAAGCTCTTGGTTCAGGGTTTGTGTTACAAAGATATTGCTTGAGACTGATGATGTAATGAAGCCATTGCTGCAAGAGATCAAAGCTTAAGTCAGAGGTTTTGTCCAAGGTTTGTAACGAGAAATGTTGGTTACTATTTAGAGTTAAAGTTCCATGCATATATGTTTGTTGATGAAGTCAAATAAAAATTATTCCAGGACGTTAAGACTATTATGTTGTTGAGGATAATGCTTAACAATGTTGTGTTGATTAGAGCTATGTTGTAACTGTCCATGGGGTGTTGAGCTCATTTGGTTAGAGTTTTTTACATTTATGATCATAGACCTAATAAATTCTGATAGTTTCCTGATGAGAATAAGTATGTTGATTCCAAGGTTTCAACTATATTAGCAGTTAGGGCTTTTTTCTACTTATGGCCAAAAGGTCCAAGGCTTGTATTACAAGTTGTTGTTAAGGGTTTACCAGTTAGAGTTTTTATCAGGTGTTTAGATGAAAAATAATACAAGTGCTTCCGATTTTTGATCGAAGTTTATGGTGGATGTGATATTGTGGCTAAGTGATTATGTCGATTAATGCTTCCTATTAAGGTTTATTATGCTAGGTTTTTAATTACAGAAGTGAGTATTGTCCTGGTAAATTGTTGCAGAGGTGGATCCATTATAAAAATGTATGAAAGGTGGCCCACAAAGGTTATTGAAGGTTGGTTCCTTCAGGACATATAGTGGCTTACTGATCAAGAAGTAGTGGCTTCCTTTAGGTGAGTGTTTTAGAAACTAATCGAGGGTCAGTGCCTCAAGTAGAACAATCTCTGCATGTCATTGTGGAAGGGGGTGCTACAATCAGGTGGTTTCCTAGAGTTCGTGCATGCTCACATGAGATTTAGGTTGGTGCCTCATAATTCGGTGCTTGCAAGCTAGTAATTGCCATTATATGTGTAATGATTGAAGAGTAAGAAATGAAGAAGAAGTAGATGGTGGTTTTCTCCCTTTATGGGTCTCCACCTAAAATCCTTGGTGTCCATATGTTATGATTGTAATTTTCTTATGGTTTTAGATTCATTTTCATGTATTTTGTTTTATTCTGTTGCTTATATGTTATGTTGGTTAATTAATGGATAAATTAATTGTTTAATGAAAAGTAAAAAGTTGTTAATTATGATTCGATTTGCGTTATATTGATGCACTCGCCCCCCCACCTGCACCCTCTCAATGTAACCAAGATTCAAACATTTGGTATCAGAACATGTTCCTTTTGGTGTAGCTTAACCACTGGAAGGAAGATTTAGTTGAACCATGGATCATCAAATTTTAGTGCCAAAACCTTTCAGGAATGGATAGAGAAGGTAAATATGGATTAATTTCTCATGGATCTAAAGTATTGAAGGTAGTTACCAATGGTTGTGTTGAATATACCCCTTAAAAATAAGTTCAACAGTGGAATGCCCAAGAAAAATGTGCAGAACAACCTTGAAAATCTGGATCTTGAGAAGGTGATAGATCTCAAACCTAAAAAAGACATATGGGACATGTTGCAAGTCTTGCATGAAGGATATACCAATAGAAAAAGTGGGAAAAAAGAATAGAAAAATAAGAAGAATACAAGCCTCTCAAAAAGAAGTTGTTTAGTTAGATGAGATCTATTATCCTAGTGTGAAAGTAGTTGATTGACGAGAGGAGAAACCAGATGAAGACCAAGTTATGATTGAATTAGCCTTGCTTGAAATAGAAAGACCCTTAATGAAAAACGTAGATCAAAAGAAACTTCTTGAGATACTTGAAGAAAGAGAGCATGATTTTAAAGAATAATCTATTTAATTGAAAACCTAGTTAGAGGAGGCAAGGAGAGTTGAAGAAGTAATGTTTAGCCAACTAAAGGGAGGAAAGGAATAATGTGAAATTCTATAATAGTAGGTATTTTCAATAAGAAATTAACTAGAAAAGAGAAAATCTAACTCAAATGTAGCTACAAGAGATAATAAATCAATATCTAAAAGGCTTGTAGTGGAAGATGACAATAACATGATGAGAAAAGAAGCAAGCAAGAACAAGTGGGAGAATCAACAATCGAGGAGTAATCCAAAAAAAGTATATTCTACAAGAAGGCCTTCTATTTCTAGAGATGAATTTAGAAAGTATGCAAGGTTTTGAAGGAGGAATAACAAGTCCTTTACTCCCCCAATGAATAATGTTGAATGTTACTTTAGCAATAATATTAGACATGTTGCAATTGATTGTAGGAGCAATCAAATAAGCTTTATCAACATAGTATGCAACAACATTTGCAGCAGAAAAGTAAGAGTTATTGAGCAATCAATCAAGGAAGATCGTTCCATACGAAACAAACATCAACCATCATGAATAAAAGCTCTTTTTATGGCTATTTTTATTCTTGCAATACTTTTTGGCATAAGGTTGGTGATTGAAAATTGTATGCAAATGGAGTAGGAGTGCATTATATGTAAAGGCTAGGGCATATGTGGATAGTAGGACAAGAAGGAACAAGTCTTTTCTCCCCTTTTTTGGTAACATAAGGTTCTATAAATGTGAAAATATTGGCCACATGTCTAAAGATTACAAGTTGTCTAGTTCTTTAAAGCAATCCAGACAAAATAAGGAGGGAATTCAAAGTAAACTAAATAAGAAGCCAGAAGGAGATACTCAAATAAAAAAGAAACCCACCAAAGTTTGGAAGAAGAAAGAGTAACAAGCGACTTCAATGAAAACCTAAAGTTATCATGGCCTTAGGGGAAGCATATGGAAACATCACGAGTTGCATGAAGGACCTACTGAAAATGTAGCAAGAAATTCCTAATTTAATTTTCCCTTGATTAAATTAGGATAAAGTCAAAATTCCATATCACTAGGCAACTTGAATGAGTTAATTGAGTTGAAATAGTTCTTATCACTTAGTTAACTTATTTAATTCAATTTGGGGGCATGTAATTGAGTTATGTGTAATGATTCCTAAATTTTAGGAGCCTAGGTTGAATTAATTTCAATTGTAACAATTTAAATAAATTACATTGAGTTATGGTAAGTTAAACTAGTTCCAATAGTTGGAGGAACTAGTGGAGGTCCAGTAGTGGGGTCTGTTGACTTGTGATCAACTAGTTAATTGATCAATCAAACTAATTGGCTCATGCATGCAGATAAATCGAGCTACTCAGTTGAGATTGGAGTTCAAGGGTAGTGTACTATCAATTATAGACAATTCCATATTGTATAGGTGGTGCATTCAGTTAGAGAAGGGCCTACAAGGATTGTGCAATTTTGGATGGGGATTTCCTTAATTAATAGGGGGTTAATTCATTTAGAAACAACACAAGGAAATAGGGACTTGGGAAGGCTTGAAATTGGTTAAGTATTGACCATATCTAGTCTGTGAAGTAGATAACTTATACTAGTACAGGGGTTGCTTGGGCTTGAGAAAGCATTATATTTCTTCTCTATTTTTTGACTGATGCAATACATATAGGAAGGGGTTTTGAGAAATTGCTTTCTCCTTATGTAAAATCTCTGATCATATGTGATTGAATCTTCTCTCATGTTTATGTTGTCTTAGAAAATTACATAAGCAATTTTGAATCTACAAGGAATTTCTACATGGTATCGAAGCAGGAATAAAAATAGAAGAGAAGAATTAGAGTTTATCTTTGCAGGTGATTAGGTGCTCAAAATTATGCTAAAAAAATTAAAGTGTCATAATCTTGATAGCTTAGCCTCAAATCGAAAAGCTTGTCATTCTGAATCCAACGGTGTGAACGAAACTCAAGTCTGAGCTCATATGCAGAAGTTAGAGCAAGTCAAAGTTTAGGTTTGACTTGGACGCATGGCAAAGGTCCCAGTGAATGGGGAAGTGCTAAGTGACAGGTTTCCATTGGGTCCCGCATATCACATATCGGGGAAAAACAAAGGACGCAGGTTAAGAAATGGCCCCCAACAGTGCTGATTTGCGATTGCGATATAACATATCACAAATTGGATGTGGAAGAGTATTACAGAATCAGCCCCGACGAAGATAGGTTGCGATGCGATTTATCACATATCGTAATTACAGAAAATAGTTGGTGTTTGTGATGTGGTTCTGGCAATAATCGCCGATTGCGATTTTTGAGAGACTGCTTGGACGTGATATTTTTATATTTTGTAGTTTATATCCTCGTTGGGTCCATCGATGCTGCAGTGCATGGGTTTTGGTCATTGCCGATTGCGATTTTCGAACCCACCGAGAAGTATGGCTACGGTGGCCGAAATGTGGCAAATTTAGCGGATTTTAGGCCGAATTTGATGGTTAGTGGTCGAAAAAGGGGACTTTGTTGAGAAAATATTGGGAGAACTAGGAGAGGTCATAACTTCTTCAGTTCTTATCCAAATTAGGTGCAGAAAGAGTCAATTCTAGCAGTTTTCGCTATTCTGAACTTATTGAGACAGGTTTAAGAGGCATTTGATGATTGTAAACACAATTTTGTTGTAATTTTGAGCATAATAGAGAGGCCTAAAAATTGGAAGCTGGACCAAGGAGACATAGCCCAGGAGGGGTGAACTCCTTATCAAATATTTGTATTGTGTGTTGTATTTTGATGTTCTTTGCTATTATTTTTCTACTGTTCAACATATGTTTTATGTTAAATTATTTATAACATTTACATAAGAAACTCTCATGATAATCAATTAATTAAGAAAACATGGTGAATCCTTAAGCACTTGATAAGAAAATGATAAGTATCTTGGGTTTTATTTTAAATGGGGAATTAGCACAACATTACTAATCTTCTCCATTTTAGATCAATTTGGTATCAGAGCACTGGTTTTTTCTTACTAGATTTGCTTTGTGAAAGAAGGATTTAATTGTTTGCAAGTTTATGTCATGCTTACAAGGTTAAAGCTCAAAAGAGGTGAAGGAAACATGGTTGGAAGCCCTGAAGTTGGGTCAAGGGGAAGAAGAGAAAGGTTTCCACAATATCCAACATGAGTTTAGCCTCAAGTTGCAGTTGAGATTCCAGAGATCATGTCTCATGAAGGAGAACCTACAAACATGACAAAAGATGAGAAGACCTCCAAAAAGGTTTTCTTTGATATGAAAGAGATGGTGAAGGTGCTCTATGAATACAGGAACAACATATTGCAAGGAGAAAGTTCCAAACCTCCCAAAGGAGAAGGCTCTTTAGAAGGAGGTAATGGAAATGGAGACAAACCTTCACCCTCTCCACCATCTTCTTCATATTCTTCTTCAAAATCATCTTCACACTCTTCCACTAATACAACCCTTACTCATACTCATCATCATACTTCAAAAGGAACTGGTAAATCACCTTTTCTAAAACTTGATGTTAAGTTTGAGTTTCCAATGTACAATGGAGAAGTTAATGCAGAAAAGATGGATAACTGGATTCGTGAATTGGAGGTGTATTATAGAATTCAGAACCTTCAAGAGGATGATATCAAAATTCAGTTGGCTTCATTGAGAATGGAGGGTGCAACATTCATTTGGTGGGAATCGAAGACCGAAGAGGAGATTAAAAAACATTGTAAGATCTCTATTACTTGGTATGATCTCATTACTGCTACAAAAAGAAAATTCTACCCTTTAGCTCATACGTAAAAAGATATCATGAATTGGAAAAATTTCAGACAGTTAAAAGATCAAAATGTGCAAGAGTATACTCAGGATTTTAGGAGAAGAGCTCTTATGCTAGGAGTAGACTTAAAGTCACAAGATACTTTGTTGAAATACATAGGAGGTTTGCATAGCTATCTTCGAAGCAAGAGGGAAAAACGTACAAGAAGAAGGTACGAAGAAGGCATTCCTGAGTGGTGAAAAATGAAAGAAATTTAAAGGAAAGCAGAAGAAAAATGCTTATGTTAAGAAAGAAGGGGAGAAACTCGTGTGCAAGAATTGTTCGAAAGACGGCCATGATGAAGCACATTGCTAGAAGCTTCACCTTGAATTAAGACCGAAGAAATTTAACAATAAAGGGAAACAGAAGACAAACACTGTTGTACAACAAGACTTGGGTTCCAACTCAGGCAATGAAACAAAGATTGCAGCCACAGTCACTAAAGGAAAATACATGGCAAAAACAAGCAAAGAGGAAGCCATGGCAAGCACTAACGCAACACATAACTCCAACAATGCTTAAAATGAAGAAAATAGAATTGATTTGTTCCATATCAGAGTTATTTCCAAACACACCAAGATTGATACACTGTTTGATAGTGGATTCGAGGAAAATTTAATTTCTATAGACTTGGTCAAGAAGTTGAATGTGGAAACTGTGCCTCATCATAAACCGTATCCGTTGGGTTGGATAACCAAGGATGCAAATATTTAGTTCACGAGGAAATGTGTTTTCAGGGTTGCTATTACTACCAATTTCATTGATGAAGTCGAATTAGATGTAGTGCCATTGGATATTTCTGGAATTGTGTTGGGAAGTCCATATTTGTATGACAAGAAAGCCATTTTCCATAGATTTGAGAACAAATATAATTTTTTCAATGATTTGCTAGAGTATATTTTGAGATCCCATCATAGAAAGCTTAATTTGTTTATAGAAAGTGCAGGGCAAATGAAGTGAATGGTCAATTCCAACAAGAATCTTGTGCTCCTTATGATCAAGCAGAAGAATGACACGGAGCATGAATCCTTTGCAGGCTATGACGTGAGGCTGAAAGCTAAATTGGTTGATGTGGTCAATTGATATGGAGATATGTTTCAAGAAACAAAGGGATTGCCACCAAAAAGGGGAATTCAACACAAAATTCAACTACAACAATAATTTCCACTCCCAAATATCGGTATGTATCGAATGTCAATTCTGGAAATTTTAGAAATTAAGAAACAAATCTAGGAATTGTTAGGTAAAGGTGTAATTCGTCCCTCTGCTTTTCCATGTGGTTCACCAATTGTTTTGGTACCCAAGAAAGATGGAACCTGACACATGTGTGTATATTATCAAGCTTTAAATAAAATTACCATAAAGAACTGATACCCATTGCCCATAATAGATGATTTGCTAAATTAGTTGAAGAATGAAAATATTTCACTAAATTAGACTTGAGAAATGGATATCATCAAGTTAGAATAGCTGAGGAGGATATTTGGAAGACTACTTTTAAGACCAAACATGGATTGTTTGAGTGGCTGGTTATGCCTTTTGGTCTTTGCAATGCTCCAGCTACATTCATGAGAGTTATGAATGATGTTTTAAGATCCTTTCTTGATGAGTTTCTAATTTTCTACTTAGATGATATTTTGATATTCAACAAATCACGAGAAGAGAATGTCAAGCATGTGACGAAAGTGTTGGATGTCTTGAAAAAAGAAAATTTATTTACGAAGATGTCTAAATGTGAATTGGGGAAAACTTCCTTAGAGTATTTGGGCAACATAGTTGGAGGAGGTGAGCTGAAGATTGACCCCTCTAAAGTTTCGGTCATTGTGAATTGTCCAATGCCCACATCGGTCACAGAAGTAAGGAGTTTTCTGGGAGAAACACAGTACTGGAGGAAATTCAATGCCAATTTATCTTCCATATCAACATTACATGCTTTTACCAGCATGAAGGCTGTATTCCAGTGGGGAGGCAAACAAAAAAAAGCATTTGAAGCTTTAAGACAAAAAATCATTTCAGCCCCAATTTTAGCATTACCGGATTTGAAACAACCATTTGAAATACAAACAGATGCAAGTGACTATGCCTTGGGTGAAGTTGTTTTACAACATGGTAAGCCCATTTCATTTCATTATGAGATTTTTAATGTTGCTGTTATTAACTATCCTACATATGATAAAGAGCTTTACACATTGGTGCAAAGTGTGAAGAAATGGAAGCATTACCTAATGGGAAAGAAACCATTATTCACACCGATCATCAACCTTTGCAATATCTGCAATCTCAGACAAAATTGCAGCAATCAAGGCACTTTCGTTGGATGGGATTCTTACAATAATTCCACTTGGTATTCAGGTACAAGAAAGGTATTTATACCAGATTTGCCGATATGCTTTCTAGACTAGTTGTTAATGTAGCCATTTTACTCAAGAATAATTTTGTTTTGCTTGAAAGTTATATTGAACAATACACACATGATGTTGAATTTCAAGAGGTATATTCAAAATTGAGTCAAGGCCACCAAGTTGAGGAATTAGACTACCATGTACATGATAATCTGTTGTATCATTTGGGAAAACTTTGTGTTCCACAGGGAGAGAGATTAAATGTCACGAGGGAATTGCACACTTCTCTTATTGCTGAACATTTTGGTGTAAGTAAAACAATGGAAAATCTTCAGAGGTATTTTTATTGGCCTCCTATGCTTGAAAGTGTGTCACGTTTTATCAAAGGTTGTTCATTGTGTGCAGTCAGTAAGCCTAGTAATAGGAAACTAGGATTGTACAGACCACTTCTAATGCCTTCACGTCCAAGGGAGAGTGTTGCTATGGATTTTGTAGGAGGTATTCCTTTATCAAGAAAATGTCATGATTATTTGTACATAGTTATGGATAGGTTCAACAAGATGTGCATATTAATGCCTTGTAAAAAAAAAAATTACAACTGAACAAACGGCTCAACGTTTCTTGCAAAATGTATGGGCTCATTTTGGATTACCTGCTTCTATTATAAGTGATTGTGATTCCCGATTTTTTGGGAATTTTTGGTCAAATTTATGGAACTTGATGGACACCAAGTTGAAGAAAAGTACAACATTCCATCTACAAAAACATGGTCAAACTAAAGTTGTTAACATGACAGTTATTCATTTGCTAAGAGGATATTGCAGCAAACATATTAAGTTGCGGGATGAACAGTTGCATTATATTCAACATGCTTACAACCGAGCAAAACACTATTCTACTCTAACTTTTCCTTTTGAGGCATGTCTTGGTTATTTTTCTAAATCGCCTTTGGATTTCATATTTGAGAAAGATGTAGCTATAGATGGACATAGCCACATAGACAGAGCAAAGAAATTCATTGAGAAAATTCAGTTGATTCACCAAACAGTTCAAAAACAACTAGAAAAGAGTCAAGGCAAGGCATGATAATCATCGTGTGGATCATCAGTTTCAAGTAGGTGATGAAGTTTGGCTTTACATTAGCAAGGAAGGCTTCAAGGTGAAGGTAAAAGGCTGAAACCAATCTATTATGGTCCATTTAAAATTTTGGAAAATATTGGTAATGATGCTTTCAAGTTTGATTTTCCTTCATATATGCAAATTTATTACATTTTTAATGTTGAAAATTTGAGATTTTATAAGCCTCCTTTGGTTGAAGATCAAGGTGAAAGTGTACAGATTCCATCAATTGAAGATTTTTTTCCAAAATTTCTTGATGAGCTTCAACAGGACACTGTACTTAATAGAAGAATGAGGTCATCAAAGAGGGGAAATGTTGATTATCTTCGAGTGGGTCTCAAAGATACAAATCTATCAAAGGCCAAATGGATTGAAGAGGGGAAGGTGATGGAACAATACCCTCATCTGTTCAATAATTGAATATAATATTTTGGGGTCCAAAAGGCTTCCAGTGGGGAGGAGTGATCAGATGCTCAAATTTATGCTCAAAAAGTCATAGTCAGAATATTGATAAAATTAGCTTCAAATCGAAGAGCTCATCGATCTGAATCCAACGGTGTGAACGACACTCAAATCTGAGCTCATATACAGAAGTTAGAGCAAGTCAGAGTTCAGGTTTGACTTGGACACGTGGCAATATTGGATGACATGGAAAAGGTCCCAGCGAATGGGGAAGTTCCAAGTGGAAGATTTCCACTGGGTCCCACATATTGCATATTCGGGAAAAACAGAGGACGTAGGTTAAGAATCGGCCCCCGATACTGCCAATTTGTGATTGCGATATCACATATCGCAAATTAGAGGTCGATGAGTGTCACAGAATCAAAATTGACAAAGGCAGGTTGCGATGCAATTTATCGCATATCGCAATTGTAGAAAATGTTTGGTGTTTTTGATATGGTTCTGACAGTAATCTTCGATTGTGATTTCCGATAGACTGCCTGGACGCGATATTTTTATATGTTGCATTTTATATCCCCATCGGGTCCACCAATGTTGTAGTGTATGGGTTTTGGTCCTTGCTGATTGCGATTTCCGAACCCGCCAGGATGTATGGCTCCAGTGGTCGAAATGTGGCAAATTTGGCCAATTTTAGGTTGAATTTGATGCTTAGTGGCCGAAATAGGGGAATTTGTTGAGAAAATTGTGGGAGAACTGGGAGAGGTCACAACTTCTTCAATTCTTATCCAAATTAGGTGCAAAAAGAGTCAATTCTAGCAGTTTTGTATATTTTGAACTAATTGAGATAGGTTTCAGAGGAATTTGAGCATTATAAACACACTTTTGTTGTAATTTTGAGCATAATAGAGAGGCCCAAGCATTGAAAGCTGGAACAAGGAGACGTAGCCCAGGAGGGGTGAACTCCTCATAGAATCGCTTTGTTTTTTGTTGTATTTTGATGTTCTTTGCTATTATTTTTCTATTATTCAGCATATGTTTTATGTTAAATTGTTTATAACATTTACATAAGAAACTCTCATGAGAATCAGTTAATTAAGCAGACATGGTGAATCCTTAAGCACTTGAGAAGCAAATGATAAGCACCTTGGGTTTTATTCTGAATGGGGTATTAGCACAACATTACTAATCTACTCCATTTCAGATGAGCAGGTGAATCGAATTTGTAGTATCATTCTTCAGATCCAACAGGATTTTGTTCTATAGATTGAGACTCGAGTATGCTCTTGAGGGTTTCTCAAATTATATTGCTTGGAAGGACATGATGGATGCGGTGTTGTAAGATATTGGGCTGAAGGAATTCATAGAAAATGATATTCCTAAGCCTCCAACAATTGGTGTTCAAGATTTGGCAGAGTGGAAGAAGTGTGTGGAAAAGGCGAGGAGGATCATACTAGAAGGAGTTCGAGATCATATTGTCTCGAATCTCCATGGGAAGGATACTCAATGTGCAATGTGGCAAGCCTTGATAGAATTGTTTCAAAATAAAAGTGACCAAAAAAAGCTAGCACTAAAGGACAAGATTCGAAAGATCAAGATGGAAAAGGGTGATGCAATACCAAAATACTTGAGCAGGTTCACCCAATGTCAGGATGAACTTGTGAGTGTTGGTATTACATTTTTTTAGGATGATCTGGTGAGCTTGGCACTTCTAGGACTTCCCAAGAGTTGGCACAACTACCGGAATTCAATAAATGGGAGGGAGAAGCTACCAAATTGAGAATTCCTTTGGTCAGATTTGGTATAGGAGGAGACAAGGCGGAATACCAGAGATGGGACCTCACCCAAAGAAGTGGAAGAGGAATTTTCATTAGTTAGCAAAGGAAAGAAGGCCAAGGTAAAGAAGTCCCAAGGTGAGGTTGATTCTAACCAAGAGGGCAAGAAGAAATACTTGTCCAAAATAAAGTGTTTCAACTGTCATGAATTCAAGCACTATGCCACAAAGTGTTTGTAACACCCTCCTCCCACATCTACCCAAGTAACCATTCCAACCGGGGTAAACATGATACGAGATGCTACTATGATCAGATTTGACCTCTTATGTGACCTTAAGGAAGTGGAATTGATTAAAACATCAAACACAATCATCCAACATCAGCTTCAGAATCCTCAGAAGACATGTCAACCACTCAGAGAGCCTGTCCTTGCGTTCCAATGTTGTTATGGATCTCTTAGGCCATAGTCTTTCTCATGCTATGCACAAGGGAGTGACCAAAAAACCCAAAGTTGTTCTCACAGGCTTGCCTGCCAATGACGAAAGACCAAAATTTCTAGTTTTGTTCTAGCGACCAGAGACCAAAATTGCTAGTTTTGTGCAAGCGACGAGAGACAAAAATTGCCAGTTTTGTGCCAGTGACCAAAGACCAAAATTGCTAGTTTTGTGCCACCAACCCCAGTATTTAAGACACTTTTTCAGGCCCAGAGCTAGAATGGAGTGATAGCTTCGAATCAATGAAAATATAGGGAGACAAAGATGCAAAAGAAATAAGCTAAACAAGACCATAATCGGAACCCTACTAGCCATGACAAGCATTTTGTCAAACATATCATTAACATGTAACCTACAGGTGTAAACAACAGAGTTAAGTGTAGGGGATCTCATACTTATTTAAGAATCGTTATAAACCATTGTTCCCTCAATTTCATTTGTTGCATTATCATCTATTAGGTCATAAACACATTATCCATTCATGTACAAGTAAAAACATGTTGAGAGCCATACATAGTTGTTGTCATAAATTATACATATAACCAAAATAATAGGAACATAAATACCATAAACATATCAGCCAGCAAAATCCACATATACATCAATAAATTTACACATGAAAATCAAGGAAATGAATTTCCCATTAATGAATTCAATGAACTAACTGGAGATGGGACTACCACGTTCCACCCGACCATAGATTGGTTGAGCCAAGTATGTCTACAGTGAATCACCCCCATGCCATATTCCAAGCATGAATGTGGGACTCATATAGCACATCAAAAACACCAATAAATATGGATGTCACCGGAGTGTCCACCTACACCGTGAGGAATTTGAGTGCCTCCTAGTCTCTCAGCCTTTACCGTACATCCATAGTCCGATCTAGGGATCACTAGGCCCTACACCGAGACATACTCTCTAGGATTTACAGTGCATCCCATCCCGAGATCACTAGGTCCAACAGAGATAAATACATCTCTTTGCTTTACTGTACATCCCGCCATTCACCGACAAGGATTCATAGGCCCATCGAGGCACACAATCTGACTTTACAACAACCCATAGTTTGGTTCAGGGGTTTCTAAGCCAATGGCTTCGTGATCCACAATCTAGTTCAAGGACCACTGAAACCATGTGTTTGTTAAGTCAAATATCCGCCACACTCAATTTCAAATCCAATCTAGCCATCCCACATAAACTGAATGTGAGAACCCACCTCATCAAAGCTATCAGGAAATGGCAAGGCTAGGCTGAAGAACACTATCACACTTGGAAAAACACATGCCTTGATAGAAAAGAAACACATGCATCTCATGCATGCCAAATATAGTAAGGAAAATACACATGCAAGTCGATCCCTGCAATCAAGCTTGATGTAGTTGCTTGATCCTGCTTTTCCCTGCTTGATATTTACTTCCTCTTGCCTCATTTTCCTTTCTTGTTCAAATGCCAAAGTGCTCCAAGAAAACTCTAAGTGTCCAAGAGTGAGAGAGAGATATAATAATGAGAGAGCTCCAACACTGAATTGAAAAAAGGTTACCAACTGATCCTCAAAAGCCTTTTTATGAATGAGGCCTCTATTTTCTTCATTTTTCATTATTTTCCTTCAATTTCCTCCCCACATATAACCTGTGACCTTTCACCTTCCTTTTCTCCTAATTTTCCTTTATTTTCATAAATAAAATGTCAATAAATGCCTCATGCATTTCCAAAGTCTTAGCCATTACCGTTTCCAATTCCTTAGCCATAAATAACCAAATGAACACCCCCTAGGATGTCCTACCCAACATTCAGCTTGGAATACGTGTACCATTATACATGGTATTTATATATTTTTACATGGAATTTTCACCAGGGCTATTACAGATCCCTCCCCCTTGGGGGAACACCGCCCTTGGTTTTCAATGACACCTATAACCAATAAGACCGATGAAAACAAAATATACTTCTCATGGAGCTTTATAAGATAGCTTGCTACAGTATTTATAATGAATGACCCACTCAAAAGAAAAACTTCATGGAAACATGACCAAATAACAACCATACCGCATACTGGAGCTTTATAACACAACTCATTATGGTCTTTACAATAAAAACATATACACATACACATTTTCTTCACCTAGGAAATAATCATAATGTCTATGGAGCTTTATGAATCTAGCTTGATACATTATTTATAATAATACACAATAATACACATACACATATGCACATTTTCTCAACCATCAAATAAAAGGATACGACACCTACATCGACAACAAGGGAATCCAGAGGCTGACACCTCCACCCTCAAAGTAATACCAGGATTCACCTCCTTCCCATGGAGTCCAGAATCCACTGCAAATTCAAATCTGCATCCAATGTACAACATTATAATCCCACCACTTGTCCTCTCAATGAATAGTTACCGGCTCATTGTTCCAAGGCGCACTCCCAATGTGCACCTGATTTCATCTGGAAACGCTAATGACCAACAAAAATCCATCCCTGGCCTTCCCTTCTGTCAATCCCTTTAGTGCAGTCACTCACCTTCCTAGTTTCGTTGACATCCCCTTACGGGGCAATCCATCCCTTGGAAATGCTTCCTCGCATCGAAAGATACAAAAACCAAGGCATATACTTGCCTCAAAACCATCATACTGGTGATAACATGCTCATGACAATCAATGGACACTATTTGGTATGAGTGTTCCAGAATGGCCCTGCTCCTGAATGCTTTACTAGCATACTGTTGTATGTTCCAATTTCTTTCACTGTTGTTGCTAATTATTGCCATCGATTTCAACCACCCAACCTGGCATGTTCATGCATTCTTGTTCCAAGACATAATTTCCATTAGATTAAAATAATTTGAAATAACCTCAAATCATACCTTATTAGTAGTTCGTAAATAAGGTACATTTGCAATCCTATTCGCCCCTGTCACAAGTCAAACTAGCATATTTGACCAAATCAACATGTATAAAATATTACATTAGGTTAGCTCAAAACATAACCATCAAAATCATAAATCACATTTACCCATCATAAACCAAAATCATTGATCACATGTAATCATCATAGACCAAAATCATAAATAACATGCATAATAAAACTGAAATAAAATATTGATACTTATCCTTTAATCAATCCCTAGCTTCCACCTTTGTCCTTATCCCGTAAATACTCTGGATTGATTGTCACATCCAAAAAACACCCAGTGCCTTCTCCTCAACCATGTGCACATACAAATAGCATGCATCACACATATACAACCACACACGACATACAACACCATGCACCTATACCTGAAATACAACACATACACCTACACCTAATGTACAACACAACACAATACATACTCCTATGTCTGGTGTATGACACAACACAACACGTGCATGCACACAAGGTACATCACAAGACATACATTCGCACACAACGTGTGACACCAAAAGATTCACACACATACACCTAATATCCAACACAACTCATACATCTATACCCTTTGTACAATGTCATGGAAATACATGTACCCATGCAGAGTACAACACAATGAATACACATGTCATGATAGCACGACTACACAATGCACATACATAGTACCACATGTACACAACACATGTACGACATGCACATACATAGTACCGCATGTACACAACACAACATGTATGACATGCACATAATACCACACGTACACCAGTACCATAGGTACCACATGTACATAGTACCACCTATACATTGGAACCACCTGCACAATGTGTGCAGAACATCACATGTACACGACACCACTTGCATAACGTGTACACAACGCCACATGTACACTACACCACTTGTACAATGTGTACACAATACCACATATATATAGTACCACCTGCAAGACATGTACGTGACACCACATGTTCAGAGTGCCACATGTACGACATGTAAACAACACCATCTACACACGGCACCACTTGTACAACAACAACACCACATGCACACAACACCACTTGTACAATCATGCACACAACACCATATGTACATAGCACTGTATGTACAACATGCATAGAACACCATATGTACATAGCATCATCTGTACATAGCATGACATATCCAACATGCACAGAGCACCATCTATACCCAATACTAAATATGCAACATTCATAACAGATTATCTGTACTAACACCATGTACATAATATTGCATAAACAACATGTACACACACTACATATGCACAATATTGCATGCGCACAATCATCACAATGCAACATGTACAACATGTATGACATACGCACAACAGTAATACCTCACATCTAAAAGCACATTGCCTTTACCAAGAAACCTTGCTTCCAGTGCCTTATCCATGCTTGTCCCAACATGTAGCAAACCACATTGCTTCATTTCGTTGATGTATATCTTAGTGTTACCTATCATAACATAACATAGGCATAATACAAGCATATAATATCAATTCATAACCGCATGATACTGACCTCGTATATTTTTCGTGACTATTCCTCTCACTTGATTTCTCATGAACCAAGAATCTCTTCATGCCATTCACCTGCATAATAAATCATTCCTCCACAAGAACGATCCTTGACAACCCTGTCGAACAGTGACATGGATACATAGATACATACATATATAATAATTAACATAAAACAATCATCATCCTATCAAACAACGACATAAATACATACATGTACACATATATAAACATTAGCATAATCATTATCATAAAATAATTACTAGATAAGTTAAGTTTAAGGTTAAGAGAACTTCCTTTATTCATGCAACACATGCGCAACATTGAGAACAACAGTTCCCAACATAACCAAGGCATATAACACCTCAAATCGATTTACTTTACCTTTTTTGGTTGCCTTTCTCATGTCTGTAATGCCATCGCCCATTTACCACAATGGACCAACCAGTCCAACCGACTGTCATAGTCTTACCTTCCACTACGCTTACTCATGCATAAAACTTCATCTGAGCCTTACATTACCTTTCAGGTACCACTCAGCTCTCCCCGAGGTCCATTAACTTTCTTCTTTCCCAAACCAATTCCCAATACTCAACACATAAAAGGAACGCACAAGAAGCAAATATGAAGAATACCATGAAAACCAATAACAACACGACTTCGCACACAAAGTGGTATGGCCATAGACTAGACACACGTAAAATCAATAATCAAGTGCAACAATCACAAAATACCAAAAGCACAAGAGTGATAACAGACACCATGACTTAATCCCCATGGTTCCCAAAGAAAGATCGACCTCAACCTTCTCGAGATTCATAGCAACCTCTCTTGCCATGCAACTCCCTCCATTATACTTCCATAAAAACATAATGTTGGTGCATAAATAAACATAAAAATACATCAGTTACCTCATTTTGTTGTGCCAAGCACATTGCTTGCAACTGAACACATCCACACCATCTCTCAAGGCACTCCAATCCTTTGACAGATCCACCTGTAACTAAAGACTAGCTAATATACTTGTCAATTACATGTTCATGAATATAGCATGTATCCACATAATTTCATACAAAATCAAGGTTAAGAAGACTTCTTGTATGCAAAGCACTCATTCGTCTAAAATTAGGGTTTCCAAACATAGCTAAAGGAATTCTTGCCCAATTCCTTTCTTTGACCTTTTCTTTGCTGCAATTGAGTGTTACTATGTACTGTCACATCACCTCACTATTAGTGATATAAATACATTAACTATCACCTTGTCAAGCTAATACCAACATGCTTCCTGAAACTGCTCACACATGTCAAACACAAGTTCCAAATATCAAGACAGTCATATCTATCAATTTGAAATCAACATTTAGCAAGACTAACAATCATGTCATAATCCATAGTCAACTCATAGTCATTAGACATAATGCTACAACTATCAACTACATTCAAGTACATATAAACTGTCTCAACACATATGTATTAATACAATCATCTTAAAAAAAGATCAATTCTTCATGCAACCTTATAGAATCATACACATATCATGCAATTAATCAAGTCTTTAAGCAAGCTATGACACACCATGTCAAATAAATCAACTAGACGACATAATAGGCACCAAACACTCAAACACAAAATAGACAACATAATCAACATTGAAGCACTTAATATACTATATAAGAAAACTTATATCTTAGTTTATTTCAGGGGATGCCATCTCATCTGCACAATTAACCTAGTTAGCAAGATATAAATTTACAACACATCAGCTCAAAGATAATGATATCCATAATAGTAACTAACTAACATGTTCACATCGTAAGCCCATAATCATTTGTCGTTCATGCATAACAGTCACATATGTACGATCAATCTAAATTAGCACTATTGTGTGTGGAGCATGATTGTTTAGAGGTCTTTGTTTCAACCAGATGTATACTCCAGGAAGTTTGCACACCCCTCCATGTGGGGGGGTGCGGGGGGAACTTGTCCCCTCCACGGGGGTCCAGGGGGGCCGATCCCCACTGACTGGGGGGTCCGGGGACCAGCGTCCCCCAACGGGGGCTCGGGG
>APFE030364795.1:20497-34077 GCA_000404065.3 Pinus taeda
TACAAGTGTAAAATGAGTTTTTATGTTAATTTTATGAGCAATTTTAACATAAATAAGAGACTGAAAAACAACATAAACATGTACATAACATCAGCAAAAGCACATCACAACAGGAACATGATAAAGGAGTTCACCCCTCCTGGGCTACGTCTCCTTGGTCCAGCTTCTACTGGCTTGGGCATCTCTATTATCCTTAAAAGTATAAAAATATGTGTTTACAATGCTCAAATTCTTCTGAAACTTACTCCAATGATTCTAGAATGTCCAAAAATGGCTACTTAGCCTCTTTCTGCACCTAATTTGGTTGAAAACTGAAGAAGTTATGACCTCTCCTAATTTCTCCACTATTCGCTTCACAATTTGCACCAAATCCTGTATCATCCTACAAATTCCCCCCATTTTCCACTAATGGAGCAACAAATTCACAGGATTTCGAGCGTATTTGTAGGACCATTAATTTGGTCATTGAGGCCTTAGAACCAAAATATGGGTCATATGGGGGTCATGCGCCTAGGGACTAACCCTCGGCGCTGGTCCCCTCCCTCTGGCGGTCACGGTTAATGCTAGCGGCTAGGAGGATCATTCACATGTAGACGACATGTATGGCAGTCAATGGTGGTGGTTGTGGTTACATAACTGGCAGTGGTTACTGTGGGTTGGCAGATATGTGTTCACATGGGGGGGGCATTAAGTCTGCCGACCCCCTAACCTTGGCAGATAGACCCTTTAACATTAACCCGAATCCATTATATGTTAAGATATAATGCATATATGGATTGGATACTTATTGCGCTATGCTGTGGAAGGTCACGGGGTCGAGCCCGACCTCCAACCTGTCTTGCCATAAAAAATTTTAATCATTCATTAGGAAGACACGTAGCGGCCTCTGGCTTAGGCACGTGTCACCTCCTGATTGGTCCAAACCCAAACATATGGACCAATAGGACTTCACCAACTCAACAGAATATTCCAAGAATATTCCTTTTTCCACCTAGGTGGTACGGATTCCCAGTCAACATCCCAGTTAACCACCTGCAAAATTTTTACCTATTTGACAAAGTGAACAGATCGTGTTTCTGAGAGAATACGATGTCCATTTTGCATGAAATGAGTTGCAATGCATTCAAGATGATAAGCACTACATGATCATTTAGGTTCCACACCATTCTGACAAACTTTATTTTTGAGCAAAATTTTGAGCACCTGATCACTTCTCCCCACTAGAAGCCTTTTGGACCCCAAAAGATCACTTTCAATTGTCAAACAAGTGAGGATACAATTCCCTCACCTTTAAAATCTCTATCCATTTGGGTTTTGAAGGATTTTTACCCTTGAGCCCCACGCAAAGATACTTTGCACTTCCCCTTTTGATGTCCTTATTCTTCTGTCAAGTATAATTTCTTGCTAAAGCTCATCAAGAAATTCTAGAGAAGAGTCTTCAATAGATGGAATTTGAACATTGTCTCCTTGATATTCAATCAAATGAGGCTCATATAATCTTAAATTCTCAACATTAACAACAACATAAATTTTCATATATGAAGGAAAATCCAACTTGAAGGCATTGTTACCAATCTTTTCCAAAATTCTGAATGGACCATATCTAATTGGTTTTAGCTTTTTACCTTCTCCTTGGAGCCTTTCTTTGTTAATGTGAAGCCAAACTTCATCACCGACTTGGAACTTGTGATCTTCACGATGCTTATTGTGCCTTGCTTTGTACTTTCCTTAGCTCTTTTCAAGCTGTTCTTGAACCTTTTGGTGTAACAATTGGATTTGTTCAATGAACTTTCTTGCTTTTTCTATGTCGCTATGACAATAAATAGCATTATCTTTGCCAAAAATAAAATCCAAAGGAGATTTAGGCAAGTATGCCAAACATGCCTCAAATGGTAATATTTGAGTTGAAGAGTACTTGGCCCAGTTCTAAGCATGCTGAATATAGTGAAAATGTTCATCCCACAACTTAGGATGCTTGTTGCAATACCCACGAAGAAGATGTATCACTATTGTGTTCACCACCTTTGTTTGACCATCTGTTTATGGATAAAAAGTTGTACTTTTTTTCATTTTGGTGTCCATGAATCTCCACAATCTTGTCCAAAAATTCCCAACAAAGTGAGACTCTCGATCACTAACAATGGATGTGGGCAATCCAAAATGCACCCATACGTTTTGAAAGAATAACTGAGCAGTTTGTTCAGTTGTAATTTGCTTTTAACGTGGCATCAAAATACACATTTTGTTGAACCTATCCACAACTACATACAAATAATCATGATCTCTTTTTGACAATGGAAGACCTCCTACAAAATCCATAGAAACACTCTCCCATAGTCGTGAAGGAACCAAAAGTGGTGTGTACAATCCCAACTTCCTATTGCTAGGCTTACTAATTGTACATAATGGACATCCCTTGATAAAACGAGACACACTTTCAATCATACGAGACCAATAAAAATACCTCTGTAGATGTGTCACCATCTTACTTACACCAAAATAACCAACAATAAGAGAAGTATGTGCCTTTCTTATGATGCTAACTCTTTCTCCCTGTGGAATACAATGCTTGCCAAGATGGTACAAAAAATTATCATGCAAATGATAATCCAATTCCTCTACTTGGTTACCTTGACTCAAGCTTGCATAAACATCTTGAAAGTCATTATCTAATGCATATTTCTCAATATAACTTTCATGTAAAACATAATTATGCTTGAGTAAAGTAGTTTCACTAACAATAGTCCTAGAAATCCTATCAACAACTTTATTGTAGACACCTTTCTTACACCTGATCACCAAGTGGAATTGTTGAAGAAAACCCATCCATCATAAGTGATTTGATTGTTGAAACTTTGATTGAGATTGCAAGTATTGCAATCGTTGTTGATCAATGTGAATGATTGTTTCCTTACCCATCAAGTAGTGTTTCCACTTTTTCACACTTTTCACCAATGCATACAATTTCTTGTCATATGTAGGATAGTTAATCACTGCACCATTAAAAGTTTCCGAATGAAAACATATAGACTTACCATGTTGCATGAGGACTGAACCCATGGCGTAGTCACTATCATCAGTCTGAATCTCAAATGACTGTCTCAAGTATGGAAGTGCAAGTATTGGAGCTGAACTGATCTTTTCCTTCAATGCACCAAAGGCCTTTTTTTGTTTTCCTCCCCATTGAAAAACCTTTTTCACACTTGTCAATGCATGAAAAGGATCTGTTATAAGAGAAAAATTAGCAACGAATTTCCTCCAATATTGGGCTGCTCCCAAGAAAATTCTTACCTTAGTAACTGTCTTGGGCCTTGGCCAATTCAAAATGACATCAACCTTGGAGGGATCTATTTTGAACTCACCTCCTCCAACAATATGACGCAAGTAAACTAAAGAAGCTTTTCCAAACTCACACTTTGACATTTTAAGATACAAATGTTCTTTTTTCAAGACATCAAGTACTTTTCTTACATGCATCACATGTTCATCATGAGATTTACTGAAAATTAAGATGTCATCTAAGTAAACTATAACAAACTCATCAAGAAATGGCCTCAACACATCATTCATCACAGGCATGAATGTAGCAGGAGCATTACATAAACCAAAAGGCATAACTAGCCATTCAAAAAACCTTGTTTTGTTTTGAATGTTGTCTTCCAAATGTCTCCTTCAACTGTTCTAATATGATGGTAATCACTCTTTAAGTACAACTTAGTAAAATAATTTGCATCTTTCAATTGATCAAGTAAATCATCTATTTTAGGTAGTGGGTAACAGTTCTTTACCGTAATTTTGTTCAATGCACGAAAGTCCACACACATGCGCCATGTTCCATCGTTCTTTGGCACCAAGACAATAGGTGAAGCACATGGTGAGGAACATGGTCTAATGATCCCTTTATTCAACAAATCTTAAATTTGCTTCTTAATTTCTACACTTTCCATCACTAACATCTTGTACGTGCCAATGCTAGGAAGAGGACAATATTGCTGCAGCTGTATCTCATGTTGGATTCCTCTCTTGGGAGGTAATCCCTTTGGTTCCTAAAAAATCTCATCATATTGGTTAACTACATCAACCAACTAAGATTTCAATTTTGAATCACAACCTTTAAAAACTTCATTATCAACATCATTCTTGGGTTTGATCATTAGAAGCACAAAATTCTTGCTTGAATTCACTAGTCTTTTCATCTACCCCACATTAACAAGTGAAAGATTTAGTTTCTTGCTATGATCTCTCGCAATATATTCTACTCCATCTTTGAACAAATGATATTTCTTTTCATGTTGATGGAAGATATGTTTTTTGTCATAAAGTTACAGGCTGCCCAAAACTATGCCACATATATCTAATGGCACAACATCAAGCTCCACTTCATCTATGAAATTTTCAGTGATGGCGAATTTCAGTTTACACTTTCTAGTAACATACAATTGTGAATTGTCACACACCCATCCAAGTGGATATGGTTTATGATGTGGAATGGTTTCCAAGCTTAAACTTTTGACAATGCTTTCAGAGATAAGATTGGCTTGAGAGCCACTATCGAAAAGTGTATCAATCTTGTTATGTTTTGAGATCACCCTTATGTGAAAAATTTATATTCCCCTCTTTTCATTTCGAGTTTCATTTTGTGAATTGGAAGAACTAATGCTAGTAATGGATTCTTTTCCTTTTATACCCATGGTTGTTATTTTAGTTTCATCGCCCGAATCAGATCCCAAATCCTGTTGAGTGGTTGCGATTGTTTTTTGTTTTCCCTTGTTGTTGAATTTTTTGGTTTCATTTTGGGATGAAGCTTCCAACAATGAGCTTCATCATGACCCTCTCTAGAACAATGTTTTCATGTTACTTTCTCTCCTTCTTTTTTGATAGATGCATTTTTATTTCCCTTCCCTTTGAAACCCTTTTCTTTTCCTTTACTCTTAAATGGATTTTTACTACCTTCTTCTGGAGTGTTTTTCCCTTTTACCTCAAGATGAGTGGCTTGCACACACACATCATCTAGATTATTGAGATTAAACATTAATATAGTAAGTCTAAGGTAACTGTGTAGACCCCCTATGTACTTCAGTAATGTGTTCTTTGAATGAAAATCTACACCTAACATTAAAGACCTTTTTCTAAACTCTTGGGTGTAATCTTGCACATTTTGACCTTTAAGTTGTCTAAGGTTTTTCTAATTCATGATGGATTTCTGAATATAAGCTAGAGGGTAGAATTTCTTTTGATTGCAACAATGAAATCATTCCAAGAAATTGATATATTACCATGGTTTTTATCTCCTCTTGTGTCTTTGATTCCCACCATACTAGTGTTGCATCTTCCATTCTCAAGGAAGCTAATTGAATCTTTATGTTATCATCTTGAATTTTTTGAATTCTGCAATAGACCTCCAACTAACGAATCTAATTATCAAACTTATTTGCATTCACTTCACCATTATACATGGGAAACTCAAATTTAACATCAAGTTTAAAAAAAGGTGATTTACCAGTTCCTTTTGAAGTATGATGATGAGTATGAGTAAGGGCCGTGTTAGTGGAAGACGGTGAGATGCTTGTGAAGAAGAAGATGAAGAAGATGGTGGAGAGGGTGGAGGTTTGTCTCCATTTCCATTACCTCCTTTTTCATTACCTCATCCTGAAGAACCTTATCCTTTGGGAGGTTTTGAACTTTCCCCTTGCAACCTGGTATTCCTCTCTTCATAGAGGACCTTCACCATCTCTGTCATATCAAAGAAATCCTTTCTAAAGGTCTTCTCACATTTTGTCATGTTTATAGGTTCTCCTTCATGAGACATGATCTCTAGAGTTTCAACTGCAACTTGAGGCTGAACTAGTGTTGGAGATTGTGGCAACCTTGCTCTCCTTCCCGTTGACCCAACTTCAGGGCTTCCAACCAGCTTCCCTTCTCCTCTTTTGAGTTTTAACCTTGTAAGCATGACATGAACTTGCAAACAGTTAAATCCTTCTTTCAAAAAGCAAACCTAGTTCTCTGATATGAAATTTTTTAGAATATTATATTGTTGTGCTAAGATCCTCCTCAGATTAGAAACAAAATGATTTCATTGTGCTTAAGGATTCATGAATTTTGCAAGTGTAAAATGAGTTTATGTTAATTTTATGAGAAATTTTAACATAAATAGGAGACTGAATAACAACATAAACATGTATAGAACACCACCAAAAACACATCACAACAGGAATGATAAAGGAGTTCACCCCTACTAGGCTACGTCTCCTTGGTCTAGCTTCCATTGGCTCGGGCCTCTATATCATGCTCAAAAGTGTAAAAATTTGTATTTGCAATGCTCAAATACTTCTAAAACCTACTCCAATGAGTCCAAAATGTCCAAAAATGGCTACCTAGCCTCTTTCTTCATCCAATTTGGTTGAAAACAGAAGAAGTTAGGACCTCTCCTAGTTTCTCCAATATTCGCTCCACAATTTGCACCAAATTTGGCATCATCCTACAAATTTGCCCCATTTTCTGTTAACAGAGCAACAAATTCCCCAGATTTCGAGTAGATTTGTAGGACCATTATTTTGGCTGTCGAGGCCTTAGAACCAAAATATGGGTCATATGGGGGTCACGCGCCCAAGGGCTAGCCCCCCGTGCTAGTCCCCTCCCTCCGGCGATGACAGATAATGCCAGCAGTTAGGAGGAGCATTGACATGCGGACGACATGTCCGGTGATCGATAGTGGTGGTCTTAGTTAGATAACTGTTGGCGGTTACTACGGGTTGGTAGATATGTGTTCACATGGGGGGTGGTTAAGTCTGCTAGCCCCCCAACCTTGGCGGATAGAACCTTTAACATTAACCTGAATCCATTATATGTAAGACATAATGCATAGGTGGATTGGAAACTTGTTGTGTTGTACTGTGGGAGGTCACGGGGTCAATCCCGGCCTCCGACCTGTCTTGCCATAAAAAAAAATTAATCAGTCATTAGGAGGACACGTGGCAGTCTCTGACTTAGCCACGTGTTACCTCCTGATTGGCCCAAACCCAATAGGACTTCGCCAAATCAACATAATATTCTAAGAATATTTGAAGAGTATAAAATATTCTAGGAATATTCCTTTTTCCACCTAGGTGGTACAAATGCCCAGTCAACCACCTACAATTTTTTTTCATGTTTAACAAAGTGAACATATTGAGTTTTTGGGAGCATACGGTGTCTGTTTTGTGCAAAACGAGTTGCGCCAGATTTAGGATGATGAGCACTATGCGGTCATTTAGATTCCACACCATTTTAACAACTTTGATCTTTTAGCATAATTTTGAGCATCTGATCACCTACACATGTGCATATAACTACAATAATAAATTAACATCTATAATGAATTTAACCATAACATAAATAGACATGTATATAAACCTAATGCATATAAAAATCCTTAACTTACATGCCCACATACAATACCTATATGATGGTCTGCTCTTACCCCAAAGCTTAATGTTGCAACCTCATTATGATGATCTGCATCTCCTACTCTATCTCAAACAACACATTAGCACCATGATGACCTAAATTGCATACCATGACTTCACATGGCATTTTTGACCTACTATTCATGCATAATTATAACCAAGAGCATACATGCATAACGACTACATATATACATATAACACGAGTACAAAACCATATACACGTCCTTCTTACTAGAGTCCAACCATTAATACATGACCATATCAACTTCACAAACCATGACCTCATGCATGAAAACAACCATTAATCCATTATACGCATTTCCACATGCAACCATCAACATGCATAAGCAATGCATAATCAATTACACATACACATGAATGCATGTAGTCAAGTATAAGTGATCAATACTTATAACTAAACCTACAAGTTTGATACATGTAATCAAACATACAAAAATGAAACCTAACATACAAGGATGTAAGTAGTTGACATAAAATCAACATGAAAGCGACATATAACCATATGCAACCAGTCATATACTCATGACAAATCCATTCCACAAAATCAACATCAAGTTCCTCATGATAACCTTACTACGACCATGATCAACATATGCAATGCAAAAAGAACATGGAATGCAAGTGTAAGAGACACACATGCAACTGACATGCATGCATGGACAACACACACTACTCATCTAGTCCAAGGGGAGAACCATGCTTTGATACCACTATGTAACACCCTCCTCACACATCTACCCAAGTAACCATGCCAACTGGGGTAAACATGAGATGGTTGGCTACTATGATTAGATTCAACCTCCTATGTGACCTTAAGAAAGTGGAATCGATGGAAACATCACACACAGTCATCCAACATCAAATTCAAACATCTTGTCCCTAGGTCCCACTATTGTTCTGGATCTCTTAGGCCATAGTCGTTCTCATGCTATGGGTAAGGGAGTGACCAAAAACCCAAAGTCACTCTCACAAGCTTTCCTTCCAGGGACTAGAAACCAAAATTTCCAATTTTGTGCTAGCGACCCCAAGATTTAAACCACTTTTTCAGGCCTCGAGCCCAGGGCACTATTTAGAATGGAGTGCTATCTTAAGATGAATAAAATACAGGGAAATAATGATGCAAAAGAAATAATTTGGACAAGGCCATAACCAGACACCTACTAGCCATGACAATCATTTCGTCAAACATATCATCAACATGTAACCTACAGGTGTAAACAACAGAGTTAAGTGTAGGGATCTCATAATTATTTGATAATTTCTATGAACCATTGTTCCCTCATGTCATTTGTTGCATTATCATCTATTAGGTCATAGACAAATTATCCATTCATGTACATGTAAAAACATGCTGAGAGCCATACATAGTTGTTGTCATAAATTATACATATAACCAACACAATAGGAACATAAATACCATAAACATATCAGCCATCAAAATCCACATGTACATCAATAAATTTACACATGAAAATCAAGGAAATTAATTTCTCATTAATGAATGCAATGAACCAACCAGAGATGGGACTACCACGTTCCACCCGACCATAGATTGGCAGAGCCAAGTATCTCTTCAGCCAATCACCCTTGTGCCATATTCTGAGCATGAATGTGGTACTCACAGAACACATAAAAAACACCAATCAATATGGATGTCACCGGAGTTCTCCGCCTACACCGTGAGGAATTTGAGTGCCTCCTAGTCTCTTGGGCTTTACCATGCATCCATAGTCCGATCTAGGGATCACTAGGCCCCACACCGAGACATAATCTCCAGGATTAACCATGCATCCCATCCCGCGATCACTAGGCCCAATGGAGAGAAAATCCACCTCGTGTCTTTATCGTATATCCCTCCATTCACCGGCAAGGATTCCTAGGCCCATCGAGGCACACAATTTTGCTTTACCACAACCCACAATCTAGTTCAGGGGTTACTAGGCCAGTGGCTTCATGATCCACAGTCTGGTTCAAGGACCACTCATACCATGTGTTTGTCAATTTAGATATCCACCCCACTCAACTTTGAATCCAATCTAGCCATCCCACATAAAGCAAATGTGAGAAACCATCTCATAAAATCTATCATGAAATGGCAAGGCTAGGCTGAAGAACACTTTCACACCTAGCAAAACCCATGCCATGATAGAAAATAACCACATACAATCCCATGCATGCCAAATATAGAAAGGAAAATACACATGCAAGTCGATACCTGCAATGAAGCCTGTTGTAGTTGCTTGATCCTGCCTTTCCTTGCTTGATCTTGGCTTCCTCTTGCCTTCTTTTCCTTTTTTACTCCAATGCCAAAGTGCTCTAAGAAAACTCTAAGTTTCCAACAGTGTGAGAGAGAGAGAGAATAATGAGAGAGCTCCAACACCGAATTGAAAAAAAGGTTACCAACTAATCCTTAGAATCCCTTTTATGAATGAGGCCTCTATTTTCTTCAATTTTCATTATTTTCCTTCAATTTCCCCCTCACATGCCACTATGACCTTTCGCCTTCCTTTTCTCCTAGTTTCCTTTATTTTCATAAATAAAATGCCAATAAATGCCTCATGCCTTTCCAAAGCCTTAGGAATTTCCTTTTCCAATTCCTTGGCCATAAACAACCAAATGAACACCCCCTATGATGTCCTACCCAACATTAAGCTTGGAATACATGTCCCATGATCTGTGGTATTTATATATTTTTACATGGAATTTCCACCAGGGTCGTTACAGTTTTCACACAAGAAGGAGAGCAAGAAGGATCCTTTGAATAGAAGCAACGAGTGAATCTTTGGCTTCATAGTTTGAGCTTGATTTCACTCTCATCACATGCATGGTTAGCAACATGATGGGGAGTGTATGGTATCTGGATAGTGGTGCCTCATTCCACATGACAGGGAATAGAGAATTCTTTAGTGACTTGGAGGAGAAATATCTCTAGGGGAATATTGAGTTTGGAGATGATGGAAGGTACAACGCGACCGATATTAGTATATTTACTTTTTAGAGGGAGTTGGTCTCCCTTCTCAATCTCAAATATGTGTTGCTTGTTTTGGGTCTAAAGAAGAATCTCATCACCGTAGTGGTGTTGGAAGACAATGGTTATGATGTGATCTTCAGTAAAGGTAAATCATGTCTAAGGCACATAGGCACATGGAAGATGAAGCAGATCAGTGCTAGAGTATATAACCTATATGCACTTGACGTATAATATGCACATATATCCTTAAGGATCAAGGAAAATTTTATAGACATAATGGTTGAGAGGGAACATAATTTACTTCTGAAAATGGAGCCTCAAAAGCAACATCAGGAAGTTGTGGAGAAGCCAAAAATGGAGAAGTAGAGAGGAGAAACATTGGACATATCCACTTAAGAAGATACCTTCAGTAGGGGGGAAGTTCAAGATAAGTAGGTAAAGGGAGCACATGTTTCCATACCTCCAGGTGTGAGGTGGGGTGATATGAAACCTTAGTCCAAGAGTTTCAGAAATTGGGCAGGTTCCATTGAGTTGTGTGTTTCATGGATCATTACCTTACTATGGGGGCCCACAATAGTTAGTAGCAGGAGGATCAATATTAGTTAGATACTTAGGAGTGAAGAGAAGTGTTGACAGTAGAGTAGGAGGCTTAGTAGCAGAGTCAACAACAACACAGTTTTCCTAGTAGGCAATTACAAACACAGTTGCTTTAGTTTGTTTTTTTTGGATGCTTCTAAGTTGTAGATGTTGCAGTAGTAACAAAAAAAAATAGAAGTGTTGCATGCAGTACATTCACAAGGTGTTGGATTGGGGTAGATGTTAATCCATTTCTCTCTGAGAGGGATTGTTGAAAGTGTAGCAAGAAAGTCCTGATTTAATTTTCTTGATTAAATTAGGAGAAAATCGAAATTCCACATCACGATAAAACTTGAATGAGTTAACTAAGTTGAAATAATTTTTATCACTCAGTTAGCTTAGTTAATTCAAGTTAGGGCCATGAAATTGAGTTGTGCATAGTGATTCCTAAATTTTAGGACCCTAGGTTGAGTTAATTTCAGTTGTAACAATTTAAATCAGTTAAACTAAGTTATGGTCAGTTAAACTAATTCCAATAGTTGGAGGAACTAGTGGAGGGTCTAGTAAGGGGGTGTGTTCACCTATAATCAACCAGTTAACTGATCAATCAACCTAAATTTTCTCATGCATGCAGAGAACTAAAGTTACCCAGTTGAGATTGGAGTTCAAGGGCATTGTACTATCAGTTGTAGATAATTTCATATTGTACATGTGGCGCATGTATTCAGAGAAGAGCCTACAAGGATTGCACAATCCTGGATGGGGATTTCCTTAATTAATAGGGGGCTAATTCCTTAAGAAATAATGAAAATAAATAGGGACTTGAGCAGGCTTGAAATTTGTTAAGTATTAACCTAGCTAGTTTGTGAAGTAGTGAGATAGATTATACTAGTGCAGATGTTGCTCGGGCTTGAGCAAGCGTTGCATTTCTCCTGAGTTTTATGACTAATGCAATACAAATAGAAAGGGGTTTTGAGCAATCTCTTTCCCCTTAGATAAAATCTCTGAGCATATGTGATTTAATATCATCTCATGTTTATGTTGTGATTTCTCCATCATTTAATTGTTTCCGCTGATGAGTAGAGTAGATTCAAGTCTTTTGTTTTAGAGAATTACATAAGAAGTTTTGAATCTACAAGGAATTTCTATGGTACCATTGAAGATGCATCCACTCCAAAAGAATGATGTGTCGAAGTGCCTAAAATCAAGATTAGGTCCATAGGATCAACAAGAAGGTTGAAAGGTGAATGATTTCAACGGGGGTTACATAAGGAGGTATTTTTCTAGGCAAACCTTGTTTTAGTAGGAGAAGCCTCTTGTATGTTGCAAGGAGGCACGAGAAAAGGAGAAGATATATTTCTTTAGCCATGTATGTTCATGTTTATAAGTGGTATATTGGTTGAGCACTCCTTGGATTAGGAGGAGCAGTCTTGTGTATATTGCATAATTTTTCTTTTAGGAAGACATTAGTAAGGAAGACAAGTAGCAATGGAAGTGAACCCTTCAGGGAGAAAGCGAAACAAAAAATGTTTTTTTAAGACATATCAATAGAGCATATGTTCAAGGGGATGATATTCAATAAGAGGGAGTAGATTGTTGACATTGATATCTCTTTGTTTTGTAGGAGCCGAAAACAAGTGCATTGGATAACTATCTCATCAAATAGACTTTGTTAGCATGGCATTTAGAGTCTTGACTAAACCTTTCCATTAATTTCAAAGGAGGAGAATGAAATTAACCACACGAGATGAATTGGTTTATGTAGGTGATGAAGTTTGTGGCACCCTGTCCCCACATTTACCCACTTTTACAAGTTATCTGGGTAGATTTGATGCAAAGTGCCACTATGACTGACTCAACCTCCTTGTTCCAGTTAAGGAAGTGGGGCCTACAATTGAGACTTACTGACCAAAAATTAACATCCTATAGGGCCTACATGTCACTCAAGGATTGAAAAAACACACCAAGTGACCAAATATTGAGCTGGAACCCTTTTATTTTCCCTAGGCCCACAACCACGCCGACAATAAGGCATGCATGCAGTTATGAGGCTATAACCACACTCATAAGCCTAGCGGCCAACGATTATGACCTAAAGTCTTCAGTTCAAAGCATGTGGACCTGGGATCTGAACCGCTTTTCTGGCTAGCCTCCAGACCACATCCAAGAATCTCCTGTAACTTTCAATAATCACATTTAACATGACAACAATGTTAATCATTCAAACTTGAATTAGAAACTTGACCAAGATTGATCAAAACACACTAGACATTTCATCAAAAATTTGGTAAACGTGTAAGCTACAGGTCATGAATGCATATCTTGTTGAAAAGTGTGCAACAAGAAATGCTTGTTGAGAATGCAACAATATGATGGAGCTTAGTGGAAAGGAGTCGCCTTCACTAAGTGGGCTTGCAGGCTATTTTTGGCGCAAGTCTATTTTTAGTCTATGTCTATTTTTAGACTATGTCTATTTTTAGACATATGGATCATGTCTATGGATTGCAGGTTGTTGTTTATGGATGATTGATCAAGTTGGGAAAAATAGATGGACTTCTATTTTTAGA
>APFE030364795.1:37544-80884 GCA_000404065.3 Pinus taeda
TAATACAACTAATGAATACATCAGTTAACTCAGTTGCATGTCAGTGCATGTTCAGTTCAGCAGGGACAGGTGTTAGAGGATCAGATTGCTATCAGTTGTGACTATAGATGTGCATGAATTTTTGCACAATCAGAGGGATTGAGTATGCCAATGAGGATTGTGTGGTATATCCAAAGGAAATACGAGTTTTCTTCATTCATTCATCAGTATTCTCATGCAGGTATTGTGTAGTGGAGGCAGGCAAGCAGTGGAGGATATTTGGAGATCAGATCTGAGTTGTATTGTGTGTAACAGGTGGAGATAGTGCTAGATACTTGTGAAGAGTATTGTACGATGTATTGTTACATGTTCTCAATCATTATAATATACAGATAGTTGGGGTTTTTAGCGAGATGCTTTCCCAGGAAAATATTGTGTTGATATGTGTGATTGATGCTTCTATGTGCGCATGTTATTGTTTCTGCTTCTGTAAATTGATGATCAACGTAGAGGAGGTTATGTATTATGCATGTATTCCGAAATAGTCTATAATCGGGATAATCTCTGTGAATATGTGTCATATTATTCAAAATTTCTACATATCTAAGTGTAAATATTTGTACTTTAGATGGAAATCACCAAGAAGATCTAATTCCCTCTCAAGTAGCTACAACCACACTAGTTAGCCCATGCATTCATCAACCATTCATTAACTTATAAAAGCATAACAAGAGCCATAGCCATAGCACATTATAAACCATGCTTAAACCAATAAATAACTATAATATTAACCATGACCAAACAACCATCGAAGACACATAATAACAAGTACAGTTGCTCACAAAACATAATAGAAAAATAACTCTGATTAATTATTGTTAAAATTGGCAACTAGGGAAAAAATTCATGTGGGTCATATTATTCATGGCTGATAATATTTTTATTAGAATCCTCTCATCGAGAGGTGTAGGATTGATATAAAGATCATCCGATTCCGATAAGTATTCATGGACATATGAATTTATTTTGATTATGGAATTATTATCAAGCCGACCTACAACTCATGTAGGCTCAGAAGCCCAACAGTCACATCTATTCAAACACCAACGTTGTGCATAAATATAGGAGGAATTTTTCTCATTTGGACTCACTCATCTCATCACATCTCTCTCTCTCTCTCTCTATTGCGCAGAAAAGAGTCTCTTCTCTACTGCGCAGAAAAGTGTCTCTCTCTCACACATGTGAAGCCGGAAGCTGTCGTAACTGAAGCTGCAACTGCAGAAGTAAAGATTGACCTACGTGGACTAGAAGATCTCCTCATCTGAATTGTGTTGTAAGTTCATCTGAACCTCCTCTAAAAGCCACAACTTTTGGTGGTGGAATCAAGTCAATCTGACGGACAGTTTGCAATATATCGACTGCCCTAGTTTGAAGCCGAAAACTGTTGAAACTGAAGCTGCAACTGTAGAAGTAAAGATTGACCTGTGTGGACTAGATGATATCCTCATCTAAACTGCATTGTAAGTTCATCTGAACCTCCTCTGGAAGCCACAAATTTTGGTGGTGGAATCAAGCTGATCCGACGATAGGTTTGTGAGATATCGTCTGCCCTAGTTTGATAATGAAGCCACTAACGCTGATGTTGTTGATCTAGGGTTTGCTACTGTTGATATGAATCATATTTATTGTACTATTTCTCTCTGCAGAATTATTGAAGATTAAAGAATATTTGATCAAAGGGTTTCCCCACACATTGTGGGGTTTGTCCTTGGCTAGACGCCACATCTTGTGTCTCTTGTCTTGGCTTGTTTTCTATCGATCATTTAATGTTCTATCTGCACTTTTCTTTATGTACATGTGATTTCTAATCTGTGTAATATAATAAGAAAAAGAATTAAACTGTTATAAGCATAGAGCATACCATAACTTAACATGGTATCAAAGCTGAGGTGAAGACAAATCTCGAGCAAGAGCAAGAGCAATCACCGAAGAGAATATTGGCGAGGCTATCCTAAAAGAACTATGGGGTCCTCAACACTCTGCCAAAGGCAAGCTTCGTAAGAAAGATGACTATCATGGATGGAAGATGTCTATCAATCTAACCCTAGAATATCCAAAAGTGTTGGACCATGTAAGAGGCAATATTGTTGAGCTTCCATCAAATGCATCCGCTGCTGTATGGAACAAATGGAAAACCGAAGAAGTCAAAAAATAAGATCATCCGAGACTCTATCGTCAAGCACTTGGTGGCCTACATCTCTAAACTAGATACCTCCAAGGATATCTACGATAGACTGGTGAGTTTATTTAAAGTTAATGATGCAAATCAAGTTTTGTTTCTTAGAAATAAACTGAGGGAAAACAAGAAGTGTAAAGATGAGAGTATGAAAGGATACTTCTTAAGAATAACCGAGATCAAGAACGATCTCCTATCTATTGGGGAGGCTATTACTGATAAGAAAATGGCACTCATGACTCTTGGAGGATTACCATCTGAATGGTACGTGTTTAGGACTACTCTTCTGAACTAATGTAATTCTTGGTTTCGAGGAATTAATGGCTAGATGCATTCAAGAAGAAATAGGGGAAGAAGAGTAAGAAATGCCCATGCCTAAAGGTCCTATTGCTACCTTTTCTTCTCATGCTAAGAAAAGAAATAATTCTGGGACTAAATCAAAAGGAAAGGCTGGACCTAAGGCTGGAAGAAAATGACGATGTTACATCTGCGATAAAGCAGGTCACTATGCAAGGGAGTGCCCTGATAGAAAGGACTCACACCAGGACGATGATCAAAATCCCTCTGATGGCAATCAAAGGAATGACAAATTCAATAGCAAAGGTAAGAGGAGAGTTGGGAATTGAGGAAGAGGATAACCATTCAAGAAGGCTAGAAATTCCAGGATGTATTAAATGCACCTGACCTTAAAAAGAACCTAGTGTCCATCTTGGCAATGGAAGACAAAGGCTACAAGGTAACCTTCAGCGATGGCAAGGTACGTATATGGAAAAATAATGCTAAAGATGTCTTTACTCTTGGGTTTAGTGTTGATTCATTATATGACGTCGATGGAAGTCCGCTAGGTGTCATGTCTTATGCCACATCTCTTCATTCTGAACTTTGGCATCGGAGGTTTGCCCCCCTTCATTATAAAGCTATACTCGGTGTAAGAAAAATGGTGACAGGGATGCCCGAATTCCGAGTAGAGAAAGAAGATGTATGTCCAGGATGTGCCAAACTAAAGCTCAAAAGGGGACCATTCCCCTCAAGCGAAAGTAAGACCTCCGATATATTACAGTTGGTTCACTCAGGCATAACTAAGGTTGTCATTAAGAGGGAGACTACTACACCACATACTCCTGAGCAGAATGGTGTGGTGGTAAGGAAGAACTACACGATTGTGGAAGATGTCTAGGCCATGCTACATGATCAAAGACTTCCGAAGTTTCTATGGGTTGAAACTACAAACACCACCCTATATGTACAAAATCCATGCCCTCATCAAGCATTGGGTGCCAAGACTCCTGAAGAAATGTTCACCGTCGGTCAAAGGGAAGTCATGATTAGTCATGATGTCACCTTTGATGAAGATATGGCTCTCAGCAAGGTGGAAAATCTTCCTACATTGAGGAGATCTCAAGAAGTTGACACTAGGGAACCGAAAGAAAAGGATGATGAATCAATGCCAGATGTAGAAGAACCCATGGATCTGATTGATCCTCATCCACATGAGCCTTCTTCTTCTAGGAAGAGGCCTTCATGGCTTAGGGGGATACTTGATGATGCTGAAGGACATGTTGCACCCTAAGGAACCTTCGGTCGACGTAAGAAACCTAACAGGTATCATGGATACCTTACCATCATGAGCACAATCATACAAAATGAGCCTTCATCATTCTCAGATGTCATCAAGCATTAGGTATGGAAGGATGCTATGACCTTAGAATATGAGTCCATTATGGAGAGTGATGTCTGGGAAGTAGTTCCTAGACCCCAGACAAGACAATTGTTACTTCAAAATGGCTTTACAAGATAAAGAATGCAGCAGATGGAAGTACGGAAAAGTATAAGGCTCATTTTGTTGCTCATGGTTTATCCCAGAGGGAAGGTATAGACTATGATATTTGCACCTGTTGCCAGATATACGACCATCTGCTTGATCATAGCCCTTGTGGTTTCAAAAACTCATTCATGTTGATGTTCTTGGTGAACCTCCATCTGAACATATGTTTTGCAGTTAGCATTGTGAGCTCATATTTGTTTGAGCCTCACCAGATTGGTGCCAAGAATCTTCTGAGATATCTTTAGGACACAATCTCTCATGGATTGAGATACACTGTCGAAAATATGAAACTTCATGATTATTTGAATGTTGATTGGGCAGGTAGTGTGGAGGATCACTAGAGCACTTTTTAGTGTTGTTTCTCTTTGGATTCTGCTTCGATACAATGGATGAGCATGAAGCAGAAGTCGGTTGCCATAAGCACCGCCGAGACCGGATACATATCTACGAGTATGATCTCGTATGAAGCTGCATGGTTGGGGAATCTCTTTAGTGAGCTATTTGAACACATACCACTGTGATTCTCTGTAACAACCAGAGGTGGGATTCATTATTGAGGAATCCCACATTTATCGATTTCTCCAGTAGATAGACATCATCTGGGATATGGTAAGATGATGAACAAGGAGGCTCCATCGCATTAAGATGATGTACAGGTCGATACACCTTGTCAAAGCCCTGAGGAAAGATCTAATCTGTGATTTTCCCAAACAACTTGGAGTCGTCAAGAAACCCTTGTACAAGGGTCCTGCATGTTGCATACGTTGAGCTCTGGGAGCTTTGAGGGCTTGCAGTTCATACTGGAGCAACTTACGACCACAGGGTGACTCACCCTCCCCTAGTGGTGCACACTGGAACAAGATGATTTGCTCTCTTGTGGGACAAGATGATCCGCTCTCTTGTGGAACAGGATGATTCGCTCTCCTGTGTAGCAGGATGATTAGTTCTCCTGTGAGGCCTAGATTGATGTGTTCTCCATGGCGACTGTAGTAGGATTGGTGTGTTCTCCTATGAGGCCTGGATTGATGTGTTCTCCATGGCAACTGTAGCAGGATTGATGTGTTCTCCTGTGAGGCTTGGATTGATGTGTTCTCCATGGCAACTGTAGCAGGATTGATGTGTTCTCCTGTGAGGCCTGGAATGATGTGTTATCCATGGCGATTGTAGCAGGATTGATGTGTTCTCCTGTGAGGACGGGATTTATTAGTTCTCCTGTCAAGGCATCCTACCCATGTGGTCTGGGACTCATGGGAAGTATGTATCATCTGATCAATGAGCAGGGAAATGAAGTTAGGGACCATAGTAGTACCGATGGACGCATCATTGTATCTACCGTACTCCCTATGCTAGGATGACCTCCATTGATCTAGGATCAATGATACTAGTCTGGGACCAGTGGTAGGAGTTGTACCTTACTATGACACTGACTTTGGGTCAGTTGAGACTAGTCTGGGACCAGTGGTACATACTCCAAGACTGACTTCGTGTCAGTGCAGTACTGGTCTGGGACCAGTGAGAGTGGTACATACTATGACGCTGACTTCAGGTCGGTTGAGACTGATCTGGGACTAGTGGTACACTCTCTGAGACTGCGATATTGGTTTGGGACCAGTGGTAGGAGTGGTACTTACTATGAAGCGGACTTCGAGTCGGTTGAGACTAGTCTGGGACCAGTGGTACACACTCTGACACTGACTTTGAGTCAGTGGAGGATGATACTAGTCTGGGACCAGTGGAGTTATACTCACTATGACACTGACTTCGGGTTGGTTGAGACTGGTGTTGGACTAGTGGTACATACTCTAAGACTGACTACTCTAAGACTGAATTTTGAGTCAGTATGATACATCCTCGACCAATTCTTCTTCTTCATAATTCGGACAAAAGCATAGCAGAACAGAACAATACAAGAGCAGAGCAGAATAGAGCAGAACAATACAGATCAGTACAGGGTAGAACAAGACAAAGCAGAACAGGAAAAATAGAGCATAGTAGGGCAAGGGTCAGGCTGTACAAGGGTAGTGCATTTGATGGATGAATAGTAACGACCGATAGATAGATTGCAAATGAAGTTCTCCCTAGTTGAGAGGGAGTGTTAAAATTGGCAACCAGGGAAAAACTTCATGCAGGTCATCTTATTCATGGCTGATAATATTTTTATTATAATCCTCTCATCGAGAGGTGTAGGATTGATATAAATATCATCCGATTCCGATAAGTATTCATGGAGATGTGAATTTATTTTGATTATGGAATTATTATCAAGCCGACCTACAACTCATGTAGGCTCAGAAGCCCAACAGTTGCATTTATTCAAACACCAATGTTGTGTATAAATATAGGAGGACTTTTCCTCATTTGGACTCACTCATCTCATCACATCTCTCTCTCTCTCTATTGCGCAGAAAAGAGTCTCTTCTCTACTGTGCAGAAAAGGGTCTCTCTCTCACACATGTGAAGCCGTAAGCTGCCGTAAATGAAGCTACAACTGTAGAAGTAAAGCTTGACCTACGTGGACTAGAATATCTCCTCATCTAAACTTCATTGTAGGTTCATCTGAACCTCCTCTGAAAGCCGCAACTTTTGGTGGTGGAATCAAGTCAATCTGACGGACGGTTTGCAAGATATCGACTACCCTAGTTTGAAGCCGGAAACTGCTGAAACTGAAGTTACAACTGCAGAAGTAAAGATTGACCTGCGTGGACTAGAATATCTCCTCATCTAAACTACGTTGTAGGTTCATCTGAACCTCCTCTGGAAGCCGCAACTTTTGGTGGTAGAATCAAGCCGATCCGACGATCAGTTTGTGAGATATCATCTGACCTAGTTTGATAATGAAGCCGCTAATGTTGATGTTGCTGGTCTAGGGTTTGCTACTGCTGATATGAATCAGATTTATTGTACTATTTCTCTCTACCGAATTATTGAAGATAAAAGAAGATTTTTTCAAAGGGTTTCCCCACACATTGTGGGGTTTGTCCCTGGCTAGCCGCCACATCTTGTGTCTCTTGTCTTGGCTTGTTTTCTATCAATCGTTTAATGTTTTATCTGCACTTTAATTTATGTACATGTGATTGCTAATCTGTGGAATATAATAAGAAAAATAAGTAAGTTTTTATAAGCATATAACATACCATAATTTAACACTTATGCAAAAATAAACCAAGTTAAAGAATTCCACGTACCACCCGACCATGGGTTGAGCTGAACCAAATATTTCTTTCAACCAATCACCCTCGTGCCATATTCCAAGCATGAATGTGGGATCTCATGGAATTAACAAAGACATAAACAACCAAGGGTATCTAGAGGTTGAACCAACTCCACCCTCAAACTATTGTAATCTCTCCAAAACCGGTCAAGAGATCAAAAAACCAAAACAAGCTTGGATGCCTCAAAATTGATTCACTATACCTTGAGGAATTTTATTTTCTCCACCCATCTGTCAAGGGATTCCCCGAGAAAACCATATCCACCCCATCCCTTGGGAATTTCCCTAAGACCACCTCACCCGGTTCCAAAATCTTTCGGCAATCCAAAGCTAAACCAAGACATGAATCCCATCACACCATGGTTATCTAGGGAACGGCAAGGCAAGGCTGAAACCACTAAAAAAACCCATGCCAATGAAAGTAAATGAACAAATGCATGTACCATGCATTCATACATAAGCTAGGAAAACACACATGCAACCTGTTACCTACAAAATCTTCCCACTGAAGCTGTTGATCCAACCCTCCCCTTTCTTCCTTTAGTTTTCCTTGCTTGTTCTTGTTGAAAATGCAACAAGAAAATCCTAATTTAATTTTGTCCTTGAATTAAATTAGGAATAAAATTGTAATTCCACATCACAAGACAACTTGTACAAGTTAACTAAGGTAATTTGGCTTAGTTTTCTTAGTTAATTCGAGTTGAGGGTCTAACTTGAGTCATGTAGAGTGTCTCCTACTTTATAGGATACCTGGTTGAGTCTATTTTGAGTTCTAATTAATTAATTGATTTTAATGGAGTGAAATTCAGTTAAAATAGTTCTAACTAATGGAGGAACTAGTAGGAGGTTAGATAGTGGGGTGATGCTTCATGTGTTCAACTAGTTAACTGATGATTCACTCATAAATAACTCATGCATGTCATATCTGAGAGTTACCCAATTGAGATTGGAGTTCAAGGGCAGCATACTATCAATTGTATAATCATTGGAATTATACATGTGGTACATGCAATCATAGGAAATCCTATGAGGATTACGCAATTCATATTGAGGAATTTCCCTAATTAATAGGGGGCTAATTCCCAAGAAAACAATGCAAGGAAATAGGGACTTGGGCAAGCCAAAATTTGGTTAAGTATTGGCCTAGGCTTTCCTAGGAAGCTATGAGACAGATAGAGATAGTGCAAAGGTTTCTTAGGCTTGAGCAAAGCATTGTAATCTTCTCATATTTTTTTATTAATGCAATATACATATAGCAGGGGATTTTAGTTGTGGCTTTTCCCAGGAAATTATTGTGTAATGTGTTGATTGAATTATTTCTCTTGTATGCATTATGATTCCTTGATCAATTAATTACTTCTGCTAATGAGTAGAGTAGATTCAAGTCTTTTGTTTTAGAAAATTATAGAAGCAGTTTGAATTTACAAGGAATTTCTACATGGTATCAGAGTAGAAAACACTCTAGAAGAGAAGAATATGAGTTTATCTTTTGCAAGTGAAATCAAATTTGCAGTATCATTCTTCAGAGCCAATAGGATATCATCCTATGGATTGAGACTTGAATATGCCCTTGAGGGTAGTTCGAACTATATTTTTTGGAAGGATAGGATGGAGGAAGTGTTGGAAGACAAAAAACTAAAGGAATTCATAGACAAATATATTCCTAAGCCTCCAACAACATATGCTCAAGATCTGCCAGAGTGGAGGAACTGTGTTGCAAAGGAAATAAGGATCACACTAGAAGGAGTTCAAGATCATATGCATTGTGGCAAGCCTTGATTGACTTGTTTCAGAACAATAATAACCACAAGAAACTGGAACGGAAGGAAAATCTTCAGAAGATCAAGGAGTGTTACACAGTAATTTGTCACCGACCCCGCATTCCCTAATTCAGACACTGTCGGTCCGTGTTATTGACATCTGACTTGTGTCATGTTGCAAATTATGTGTCAAGGTCTTCCTTATCATCTCATGAAGAATATTTCATTTTACTTCTCCTAGAGCATACCTTTTTTTACTTGTGTTTCTGGGTCGTCGCGGGCAGCAGTTGTTCTACTCGCGAAGATTGTCAAGATTGCACTAGCCCTAGAGAAGTCTTCACTCTGTCTATGTGTTGCACCAACGGTGAACTACATTTGGCAAGTTTTTTAAACAACTCGCTGAAGCTTCAAAGTATAATAGCTTCATGGGTGGTCCTAGGGTTGGTTGTTGGATTAGATGAGCTCGCATCTCTCTTTTGGGGTAGTTGTTCCACCTTTTGTGCAACCTCTCAAAGAGATAAGATCTTTCTCCCATATTTTATGGAAGCTCCTCCTCCTATAAATACTTCCTCCATGACTGAGATCAGCTAGCTTCAGAGTCCAAGAATTCAATGGTAAGAGTAGAGAGTTTTTTCTAGTGTGTGGAAGTAGCCTCTTATGTAACTTAGCTTGGGATGGTTTTGAGTGGAGTTAACTTGATTATAAGAGTATTCTAGTATTAGCCTTTGGGTAGGAGAGAGTTTTGTTCATCTTTTGGGAGATAGTATATGAGTGAATTTTTGCGGGGACATGCTGACAAGACCCTTTGAGGAGGCTTACAATGTCAAGGCTTGGTTGTAAGTTCTACTTTGATTTATATTAATACAAATCAATAGCTTATTTCCTATATCGTATGTCTAAATGCGCAATGATAGCTTGAAGCTCCTTGACTCTTTAAGTAGATAGTTTTTGTCGTACTTTATTATTCTCGTGGTTGTGTTATGTATGTTAAGGTCAGGTACAAGTGATTAGAAGAACTAAAGTTGGAGCAACACAACAAGAACTCCATCGAATGATGGTTTGAAGGTAAGCCTTCATGGCATCAACTTTCTAAGGAAATTTGCTTTGGTGTTGTCTTTGTTGTGACTAGACCCACTCTAGAGCTAGAGGGGTTGCCTCTATCCATAGAGGGAAATTGCTTGTGTCACAAGTTGGTGACTTCACTGGGGAGTGATTTGGTTTTTTTCCCTTGAATTGAGTTTGTTATTGGTTTATTGCCTTCTTTACATTTGGGATGGTTTTTTCATGTTCTGGGTTGTTTTGACTACTCCTGGTAGTCTTCCCTTTGTCATGAGTGATAGGTCTGGCCTTCCCTCAGTTAGCTTTTGAACTTTTTCCTTTGGTTTAAGGTCGTCACGGTTTTTTTTGTGACAGTCGAGAAGATAGTCGCACCTGCGTTATCTCTTTAGGTGTGCCTTCTGCTGTTTGGCGCGATTAAGTCACCTCACAGTTGCGAAGAGCCCTGAAATCGGCTCGGCACTGTTAACTAGTGTACTTCGAAAATGATGTCGCCAAGTCGTTGGTTAAGGAGGTGCAATGTTTTATTGTCAGTGCATGTTGTCCGTTTTATGCTCGCGACGCTTCCTATAGGTTTCAATTTTAAATTTTTTCTTGTTGATGGGCCAGTGTGTCCTGTCCTTTTGAGCTTCTCTTCTACCTTTCACTGTGTATCAAATTGTTGATTGCTAGGATATTTGATTTTGAGTTCCATTCCCTTGAAACTTCTTAGTTTGAGCTATGTGGCATGTTTTCCTTAGGGTTTCTTGAAGCTTTGGTTTTCTTGGGCTACTTGCTCATTTGATCTTTGTGTAGTGTTTGGCACAATCCCTTGCTTAGTTTGAGGCTTCTCTTTATTAATTGTTTTTTCATCTTCCTGATTGGTACATTACGTTTGATTACCAAAGCTTTCAAGTCTTGGGTGTTTGGTTCCCTTCCTTCACTTGGCATAGATCACATTGCTTCCCGGTCAATGAGAAAAGCTTTTTGGTGTGCAAAAAGAAACATCTTCTTGGTTTTGAGTCTTGATTCGTTTTAGAGTTAAATGTTTCTCTTGATTCATTGAGTGATTTCATTCAAAAAATCTTAAAACTAGTATGTTTTCAAGTTTTGCATTTGGTTGCTTACTATTCATTTGAAAAAAAATGAAAATATTGCATTCATCTAGTGTTAGGGAATATGAACAACTTTTTGCATTAGTAAGTTCTTTCCATTTAGAAATTGAAAAGCGAAAGTTGTGTTGTTCATTTTCTTGATTAGGTTGCTTTCATTTCTCTTTCCTCTTAGTTGGTTTGCTTGCATTTGCTTGCTTGTCGCTTTGGTTGCTTCAAAATGAACCTCTCACTTTGCCTTAGTTAGTCATTCATTGAAAAGAATTGGCTTCTTCACTCTTCTAGTTGCATTCTAGGAGCTTTGGAAGATACATTTGGTAGGGCCTTGAAACTGAAATTTTAACTCAATATTAACGATTAAAATTCATTGAATCAATCTAAAAACGCATTCCAACTTAACGTTTATATCTAGAGGTCTAAGCTAGAGACATGTTCCAGCATCATTAAACCTAGTGGTTGTTGTTTTCACTAAGGTTGGGTGATTCCTCTTTTTGTGACTCGACAAGTACTAGTACGGACTTGTGCTCCCTGTACCGTCACATATATGATGGAAGACCCCACGAGGTTGTAATCCTTTTATCCATAGGAAGTTGAGTTGGCTGCCTTGTAGACGTGATACACTAAACACAACATTTGAGGGGATAGCATGCTCGTACTTCTTGGCTTGCTGGGAGGTATTCTGCAGTTCACGCTTTCCTAGTAAAATTTTTGCCTAGAATTCCAGAGTAGTCACTTTCATTCCTTTTCGATTCTTTAAAAGAAAAGGATCATTTGAGCACTTGTCCTTTCAGGCTCATTAAACTTTGAAGGAGACTAGAGTCGTCTTTTTCCCTTTTTCTCGACTCTATAAAGTTAGGCCACATCATGAGTAATATTTTTGAAAATAATTTAAAACCCTCCTAATCATATCTTCTCTCCTGGTCTTTTGAGTTTAGGCCATCTTGGAGGACTCATATGTTCCGTCGTTGTTACCAAGTGACGAAGAGCCTTCTTCCCCGTCCCATCTGAGGTACCATCCGTTAGTGGTTCTCTTGTTATTGTTCCAAGTGTTCAGCCTCTTGCCTCTCGAGCTCCGAGTGGGGAACCTTTTGATATCAATTGGACTCCTCCCAACTTTTGGGAATTTTTAGATCAGGATGCTCCGTCTAATCCCTCTGGTGCTTCGGTTCCTATGGCCTCTTCTGACATGGATGATTCGAGTCCCGTAAGTAGTCAAGAGAGCCTTGTGTTGACTGGAAAGTATCATTTTCCTCCATAGGGTTTCCCTTTTCACACCTCTCTGGATGTTTCTTTACCACTTCGCTATCATGCTCTAGCTGACATACTTGGTTCTACATCTCTACATCAAAGCTTTGTATGGTCTCGTACAATGGTCCCGACTTTAGGGCCATTCATGTCTACTTAGTCGCCTTTGACCTCCATCCCTCGGATGCAAGTTACATTGGTTACATATGTTCCATCGATACCCACTGTTTGTGTGGCATATTTAGCTCCTCCTATTAGTGCGGTTACCACATCTTTAGTGGCCAATGCTATTACTAGGATATCTTCCGGACCCATTGATGGTGGTCCTTCACCTCTGGCATCTGAAGTTAGCCAACCTATGGGTAGCCTGCCTATCTCCTCGAATTCCATTCCAGGGAGATTGTCTTATGATCAATATCAGTTTTTTCTTCAAAATTCGACCTATAACCCTCTAGGTTCTCAGTAGATGTTTGTTCCACATAACCCTCCACATTATTTTGATCACCGTGGAGCCCATATATATTATATTGGAACTCTTCCTCGGACGGCTCCAGTTGATAGTCAAATTTCACCTTCAGTTTCCTGGAATCACACTACTTACCATGGCTCATAAGGACAACTCGTTCAAAGACAACCTTATGCCTCGGTAGGGAAAACTCATAGTCAACAAGGGAAACCTTCGGGTTCGCAAGGATAACCCTTTCAAGGACAACCTTTAGCCCAAACAGGTTCATCATCGATGTATTCAGGACAACCTCCTTTCTCCCAAGGACAACCTTTTGGTCAAGTAGGTCAGCCTCAGTTCCCGCAAGGCCAACCTATTGCCCAGCAAGGGAAACCTTTTGGTCAATTAGGTCGGCCTCAATTCCAAGAAGGTCAACCTGCTGCTCAGCAAGGACAACTTTTTGGTCAGTTAGGTCAGTCCCAGTTCCAACAAGGCCAAGCTGCTGCTCAGCAAGGAAAACGTTTTGGTGAGGTGAATCCAGCTAGTGGTCAACCTAGTGTTCAAATGCAAACTGGACCTCAAGCTCAAGCTAGTCTCCAACCGCAACCCTGTCCCTAAAATCAGTTTGGATTCCAAACCCAACCTATCTATCAGATGCAACCTGGGCCCCTGGTGCAGTTTGGGCTTCAGTTTTAGTACGGTCCTCAAGTACCTTAGCAACCCCAAGGGAAACCTCAGGGTAATCCATATCATAACTATCAACAACCTCAAGTTAATCCTTATCAGAAATTTCAACAGCCATATGCTACCCCTGTTGGTCAAGCTGGTCATCAATGGTTTGTTGGAGGTCAAAATCCAAGTCAACAACTAGGTTATGGTTTTAATCCACCGAACTATAACCCTTATGGAAAAATCCTCCGAGATAAGATCCATGGGGGAAACAAGGCCCAGGTTGGAACCCTAATACTAGTCCTTATCAAAGACCCATGACGTCTTTCAATCCTTAGTTACTGTTTCTTGCGACTTTGGAACTGCCTAATGTGTCGAAGTTGACAAATGATCCTATACTTCATAATCTGTATTGGCCGACTGTTCCAACCAAGATCCCTGGTGATTGTCCTAAATTCAAAGGCAAGTCGGGAGAATACCCCCAGGCTCATGTCATGACTTATCACCTTTGTGCTCATCTAATTCCTAGCTTGACGATTCTATTCGTCTCCGTCTTTCCAAGCGAACTCTCACTGGTTCTACTGCAAAGTGGTACATTGAGCTTGCTCGTGGGACTTTCCAAGATTTTAATTCTCTTGCGATGGCATTCCTTACACATTTTCAGTTACCAATTTGTTATGAAACAGGAACACATCTTCTTACGTCTCTGAAACAGAATACGACTACTCACATCTCTAATCATATTCATGAATGGAGAAGGCGTCGTCGTTTGATCAAATTCTGCATCTCTGATCAGCTAGTGACTGATTGGTTCACTACCTTTTTTGTTGGTCCAATAGCTAGAGATATTGCAATGGGGGCCTGCATTACTGAAGAGTAAGCCATCACGTGTGCTTAATATCTTGACTTGGTATATTCCCAATCTGGCACGCTTTATGACATCTTGCCTGATGCTCTGTGACCTGGGACTTCAAAAGCTTCGTCGACGCCTTCTGTCAATGGCGTTATTGGTTCTGTCGCTCAGTCTTCTTGAAAGTCCCCCATGACTTCTGCGAAGCAGAAATCCATTGCTCCTACTAAAATTGCTTCTCATTCCCCATCCAATCCTAGGAAAACCTCAGAAGTTAACGCTATCCAGTCCACCACAGTAGAAAAAACTTCGAAGGGTAAGAAGAAAGGAAAAGGTAAAAATAAACCTAACACAACAAAGCAAGAACCTCCTAAAACTCCTGCTGATGATGGTTCTAAATGCAAACCTAAGTATCCTTGTCTTATCTGTGATGAGGATCACTTCACTAAAGACTATCTTCGATGGTCCGAAGTAAGTCGTTTGCTTAAGGGGACTTCGGGGATTCCTGTTGTGCTTAAAGAACCTTTTCCTTCCCAGAAAACTCAAATGGTGGATCAGCCTCAATCCTCTTCCTCGTCTAGTTCCCAAGTCTTCATGGGTGGGATTGTTCCTATTCACATATCTACTCGAGAAAAAAAGTATCCTCCATCGGGCGGCAAAGAACCTGAAGTCCCTTCTAGTTTTCCCCCATTCAATTCGGGCCCTCTTCATATTGAAAGGCCTAGTAATGAGTCTATCATTCAATCACTTGCTAAAGTAATTCTCCGTAAATCTTCCTATAATCCCAATGCTCATGTTGCACAGCACTATAGCATTTTCGAGGATCTAGCCCAAGCTCCATCGGCTATGTTTGCTTTGGAGGTTCTACAGAGTTGTCCTTCCCAACGAAATTCATTACTATCTGCGATCGATGGAATTGATCCGGTTGATTCTGAGTTGATTACTTTCGATCTTGAAAATCATGTGCCGCATTTGCCTCAACGGATTGCTTTTCTCATCCAATTTGTGATTGAATCAAAGACTATTCATCGTACTGTTATCGATGAAGGAGCCTCGACTTGTATTATGTCTATTGCTTGTTGGAAATCCATTGGTTCTCCCACTTTGAGTCGATCTCCGAATACCCTAGAGGCATTTGATGGAAGAGATTCCCATCCGTTTGGTATTCTCCCGCGCTTTCCCATCACCTTGGAAGGTAAGATGGTAAACTTCGAAGTAGAGGTTGTCGACACCCATTTGACTTACAACCTTCTGCTAGGTCGAAGTTGGACGTATGCTATGCATGTCGTTGCTTCTTTGTTGCTCCACGTACTCCGTTTTCCTCACCAGGGGAAAATTTTTATGGTTGATCAGTTGTCCTTCTTTGCTTCTTCTTCCTCGGAAGGCAATGTTCTATATGTGGAGCATATCGGTGTTCCTTATGAGAGTGTTGGTGTTGGGCTTTTTAAAGCTCCTGCCATCATGGGCGTTTTTCCGCTCCCACCTCCTAATGTTGCGTCCATTAATATGATTGTTCTTAACCCTAATCCTTGGGTGATTCCTCCCCTCAATCAGGTAGATTCTTGAGGTGATGTCATGCCGTTGAGCCCTATTGAACTTAACTATGTTGAAATCATCTCGACTTTGGCTTCTTCTTCTTAATCTACTCCTTCGAGTAGACCTCTTGACACATATGTGCAATCCCCTTGGCTTGGAGATATTTCTTCTCCTAATCCTTTGCAAGAAACGTTTCCTTCAGATGAGGCTATTCTTGAAGCTTTGTCTTTTGAGGATCCTCCTTAGGTCGATAGTCATCATCGTTCCTCGTTTCTTCTCGACTTTGGGGCAATGATTACCTATGTAGATAATTTTTCTTCCCATATTCCTTACCACTTCAGACGCCCAGATTAACTCATGAGGTTTTTTATGAAGGGAATATGGGAAATATCACACAAACCATGCCTATCGACATCTTTTTTAAACCATGGGTTGTCGAAAATATTCACATTGGAGTAACTTGTTCTCCCGAGGAGATCGAAATTTACACTAGTCTCTTCTAAGAGTTTCGCGACGTGTTTGCCTAGTCATATGAAGAAATGCCCGGTATAGATCCAAGTATTGTGGTGCATGAGATCCCTACACATCCCGATGCGAAACCAGTTTGTCAATGTTTACATCCCATGCACCCATGAAAGGCAACTGCCATTAAAGGAGAGGCTGAAAAACTTCTCAATGCTGGGTACATTTATCCTATTCCATTGACAGATTGGGTCTCTAACATTGTCACTGTGACTAAAAACTATGGTACTATTCGAGTTTGTGTTTATTATCGTGATATCAATTGTGTGTGTCTGAAAGATAACTACCCCACTGCGTTTATCGACAAACTTATTCATGACTGTGCTGGGAGTGAAATATTCTCTTTTATGGACGACTTCTCTCACTACAACCAGATTAATAATTTGCCTTCCAATCAACATAAGACTTCCTTTATCTATCCATGGGGTACTTTTGCTTATAAAAAGCCTCCTTTTGGCTTGAATAATGTCAGTGCGAATTTCCAAAGAGAAATGACCTATGCGTTTCACGATATTCGAGACATTGTTCAGCCTTATTTGGATGATCTTCCTGCTCATTCATCTAAACGCGTAGACCATCCGGACCAGCTCCGTTAGATTTCTCTTCGCTGTAGACATTATCATATTTGTCTCAATCTGCATAAATGTGTCTTTTGCGTTGATTTCGACAGACTCCTTGTGTTTTTCATTTATAAGGAGGGTATTTGTCTCGTTCCACTCAAGGTGGAAGTTATTTTGAATCTCTTGCCCCCTACTACTTTCCATCAGTTGCAGAGTTTGCAAGGGAAAGCTAATTTCTTGCGTCGTTTTATCCCTAACTATGCCGAGGTTTTTAAACGTTATATGTGTCTGCTTAAGTGGGACGTTCCATTCTTTTGGGATGACCTTTCACAAAAGTCATTTGAGCAACTCAAAACCCTTCTTTCCTCTGCTCCTTTATTGCGTCCACCTAACTATCATCATGACTACTCGCTTTATCTAGTTGCCATTGATAGTACCATTGGCATGGTTTTGGTTCAGGATGACGATGATGGTTTCAAGCATGTCATATTTTATCTTAGTTGAAACCTTCTTGACACTAAGACTTGTTATGCTTATGTTGAGAAGTTGGCCTTCGCGGTCGTTCAGGTTTTTCAACGTTTTTGTCACTACATCTTGTTTCATACCATAAATATGATTTTTGATTGCAACTTGATGACATATATTCTGTCACGCCAATTGCTAGGGGGAAAATACTCTAAGTGGATTGTTATCCTCCAGGAGTTTGATTTGGAGTTCACTACTACCAAGTCTAAGAAGTCACTAGTTTTCACTGAGTTGCTTTGTTCCTTACCATCTACTTCTGCTCCCTCTCGGATAGAAGACCGCATTCTAGACGATACACTTTTCCTGACCAGTACCCTCGATCCCTGGTACGGTGACATCATAGTTTACCTCAATACGTCTTCATTTCGCTCTAACTTGTTTAAGGATGCTCGATGACACATTCACCATCATTCTCAACCATATCATATTATTGGAGACACTTTATACTGAGTTGGTGTTGATTCTTTTCTCCGTTGCTGCTTATCCCTCGAGGAAGCTGAGAAAGTTTTGAACGACTGCCACTCTGGTGCCTGTGGTGGTCACATGTCTGGTTATGCCACCGCTTAGAAGATTCTTCGTGTTGGTTATTTTTTGCCATCCATTTTCAAGGATTGAATTCTTGCTATCTATTCTTGTCATGCGTGTCAAATCTACCAGCACAAGATGCGTGCACCACCTTCTCTCTTGCACCCTGTCATTACTGTTGGCCCTTTTACAAAGCGGGGCATTGATTTTATGACTTGTAACCCTCGCTCGACTGGGGGGCATGGGTACATCATCGTTTCTATTGATTAATTTACAAAATGGGCTGAAGCGATGCCTACATTGACTAACGACGATAAGGCAGCTGCTTAATTTCTGTTCAATCATGTGATTGCTAGGTTCAAATTCCGTCAAGCCATCGTCACGGATCATGGTTCTCATTTTTGTAGTTACATGATGGCTGAGTTGACATCCCAGTTGGCTTTGCGTCACAAAAGTTTGACGCCATATTACCCTCAATCCAATGGCCAAGTCGAAGAAGTAAACAAAGTGTTGGTTACCATGCTTTAGCGTACCATTAGAATGCAGAAATCCAATTAGCATTTGATGTTGTTTTCAACTTTATGGGCCTATCAAACCTCGGTTAAGAATGCTACCGGCTTTATACCATTTCAATTAGTTTATGGACTGGAGGCTACCCTTCCGATTGAATGTGAAATTCCTTCTCTCAAATTAGCTATCGAATGACTACCGAATACCACTCCGGTGGAGGAGCGTCTGTTTGCATTATGATACAGGTGTTGTCCTTGATGGCAACTCACTCAGATGGAAGATCACAGTGCAGCAAGTCAATAGCAAAGAATTAATGATCAGACTACAAAGAATGAAGAAAAAGAGGTATACGCAGGTTCATCTTGACAAAGAGCGTATACACGCGGTTTAACAGAACAAAAAGAGCGTATAACGTACACACGCACTTCACAAGAGGGAAAGCACGTACATGTTGGAAAACTAATTTTTTGGTCCATGGTATTTGGTCCATGGTATTTTGATCCATGGTATTGGTCCAAGGTATCTGGTCCGAGGTATTGACCCTAGGTATTTGGTCCAAGGTATTGGTCCTAAGTGGTTTTGGTCGATGGTATTGAGAAAGGCCTAAAACTATATAAGGAGGAGAAAATCATTAGGCCAAGGAGTGCAAGTACTGAATATATGATGAAGTGTGAGATCCAGTATGCAGGTTATGGGTTTGTGATACTTTGCTTGATCTGAACTAAGGATGCACCTATGTGGATGATGATGGATGATGGATCGAGATCTTAAGGCTTGGTATGTATTATCATTATGTGGTTTGATCATGGACAGACTAGATTTGAATACTGACACATGTTTTATTCTGCAAATGTTATGATTTGGGTATGACAGAATTCTGAAATAGCTGTGAAGTTTTTAAGTTAGTATTTGCAGATCTATACGCGGGTTCACTTTGGTAAAAGCGTGTATACATGCTAGTTTGGCTCATTAGAGTAGCGTATACATTATGAAATATGATATCTGAATTTGTAGTTGGTTCTAGTGGTTGTTGCAGAGTTTTGGGTTCTGCTCTGTGTTTCGGTGACTATGTTTTGATGACAGGCCTTTAGTGATTCAGTTGTGGGTGATTCAAAGATTGATGATTGAGTATTCAATGATTGGTTAATGCAATGGTTGTATTATAGTGGTGATTGATTTTGAGCTTCAATGTTTTTGATGGGCCCAGCATGAAAATTGGATGAAACGTGGCCTTTCAGATTGTGGTGTTGTGTTCTAGGAGTATCTAGTCTGAAAATTTATGAAACGTGGTCCCTAGAGGAAGAGAGAAGGTCGTAGCCCTCTGTAGGTCGGCACCTACATACTGGTAAACACATCGGCTAGTACAAGAGCCAGGGGGTTGTAGCTCCCTTCCAGTAGCAGCTGGAAAATGAGTGAAGGTTATAGCCTTCAGTAGGTTGGTGCCTACGTACTAGTAAATATATCAGCTAGTACAAGAGCCAGGGGGTTGTAGCTCCCTTCTAGTAGAAGCTGGAGAATGAGAGAAGGTCATAGCCTTCTGTAGGTGGGTGCCTGCATACTGGTATGAGTTTACGCCAATACAATATTGTAAACAGGTTTTTCTTATATTAAAGGAAGACAACAGTAGATGGTTTTTGTCCCGCATTGGGTTTCCACCTTATATCTTGGTGTTCATGTGTGTGATGATCTATTTTGTTTTTACTGTACCTGGTTATTGTTTATATGGTTAATGAAGTTCTGATGCACTAATTAAAGATCAATATATGATCAATTAACTGAATCATAAGTTTGTTGGATATACGCTAGTTGCATTAAACACAGTTGCATGTGCACACGAGTTCCCTTCACTAAAGTAGTGTATATGAATTTGATTATGGAAATGAAAAAGTTTTGATTTGCTAATACTGATTTACCCCCCCCCCCCCCCCCCCCCCTCTTAGTATTATTTCCAACAATTGATATTAGAGCAGGTCCTTTGGTAGAAGCTTGATCGCTTGAAGGAGATCCGTAGAAACAATGGGAAAGAAGCTAAAGAAGAAAGTACCTCAAAAGAAGAACACAACTCAAAGGAACAGTGACAGCAGGAGAGACAATTGGCCGTTAGATGGAAGCAAGGATTTAGATTTCAAATCACCTCAAGATGAACAAGCAAATGAAGCATTAGATAAAATCATAGATCAACAAGATCTATTTAACAAAATGGAGTGTGCCCTCAAAGAATAAGTTACCAAATTAAAAGCTCGACTGGAGTGTGCCTTCAAAGTATGTCAAATGTTGTAGGATGAAGTGATATCATTAAAAAATAAGCAGAATGAAGAACTACCTCAAGCAAATAAAGAACAAGAAAATGATATTCTCAAATTAAGGCAACAAGTGGAAGAAGGAAGAAAGGCTGAAGAAATCTTGAATAAACAACATCTAGAAAAGGAAGAACAACATCAGGTTGAGGTAAATATCTTAAAAAGTAAATTAGAAGAAAAAGATAAATTGTTACGATTTCAAGACAATACTAAGATTTTGGATGATATTCTTCGTAGTCAAAGATATCCTGCTATCAAAACTGGTCTTGGTTTTTATGAATTTTTTGAAGGTGAATCTAGCTCACAGGGTGAGGCAAAACCTGAAATGCTCAACAAGAAGATGAGAGGTCAACCCCATCAACAACCAAGGAAAGAAACCCTTCAAAGAGAATCTTTTACTCCAAACTATGGAAGTGATATTCAGTGATTTCTCAGATGAATAATGTTGAGTGTTATGTATGTCATAATCTTGGGCATGTTGCAGCGAGATGCAGAAGTAGAATGGTTCAAGACAGTCGCACAGAAAGATCATCATGTTCCTGGTACTTTAAGGGATATTGTTTTTCTTACAATATGTTTGGTCACAAAGCCATTGATTGCTACAGAAGGAATATGAAACATGTAAGATGTTATGCATGTAACAAGCTTGGACATATAGCAAAGGAATGCAGGAGAAGATTTTGGGCACCATACCAAAAGGAGAAAACTTCATCACAGTCGAAGATATGGAAGAAGAAGGAAGTACAGTCAGAAAAATATGGCATGGTATAGTGTATAGACATAAGAGACTCAGGGGGAGTTGAAAGTGTGAAACCTCATTATTCTAAATCTCATACGCAAGTTTCATAAAGGCAAGTCACGTATATACGCGAGTTCGAAACTGCACACTCGTGTGTATGTTAGTTTAAGGAAAAGCAGTGGGACAGACTCAGGAAAAGGGGTTTGATATGGTTCAGTCAATTATCTGCTCTGTTTGATGATGATTACTATCTGTTGATGATGTGTGGAAATGTGTTGGTACTCATAAGATGTTATTTAGAAGTGCTCGATGTATATCTGATTGATGATGATGCCTTGATATTTCTTACTGATATATGCAATGATTAGATTTGACAGTGAACATGTGGAACAGGTTTAGGGGGAGAACAAGATATGCTTCTAATAAAGCATTGTTGGCATTATGTTTAGAAGTCTTTGGTACACATCATGCTATGTTGTGGTTCTAAGTTGCCTATGATGATGATATTTTTATTGCTTGGGGTTAAACAGTTGTTATTCAGATCAGATTTATGGGTGATTGTGGATGATTTTTTTTGGTTGAGGGATCTTGTGGAAATATCATTCAATTCTAGATGATGATGTTATGGTCATAGATGATTACTATGGTGTTTTCACATGCATATGATATGATGTGAATGATTTTGTGTTACTACTTGGAGATATGACATATGCTTAGTTGATTCATGGAAGATTATGATAAGGCTCTTTCTAATAAGGAAATGAAGCAAATTGATCTTGATGAGATCAAGAGGATGAGTTGATATCTATATGTGGCATACTTTGTCACAAGGTGATTATATTTACATTGAATTGATGATGGACATATACAGGTTGCTGATGTTGCTGACAGATGCTTATGGTGCAGATCATATATTGTGTATGATAGTTTCTGATGGTTATCATGGTCTTGTTTAGGTCTTTGGTCCAAATGTCATGTATATATTTTAAATACCCATGAGTCATATGATGTAATCTTCACCCCCACTATGCATGAGAAAGATGATGTAATAATTTCTATTTCAATCATGTATAAACATTTGGTATATCCCCACTTGGTTGGGTGGATGAGTCAAAAGTGGTGTATCCCCACTTGGTTTGGAGATTGATGTATGTATGATTCATTGGTGATAGGAAGGTCATTCTCACTTAGTTGAGTTGTAGAGTCATGTTACTCTTTTGAAAAATATTTTTTCACTCTGCATCTGCTCAAGGGGAGCATGGACGGATTGGTACATCTTAGCATGTACAAAGGGGGAGCTCAATCAAAGATTTCAACATGTACTCATGGGGGAGTATGGACAACATAATGTATATCAAAGGGAGAGAATATCTTGGTCCAACCTTTGCCCTTGATGTAAAAGGGGGATAGTGTCATGGTGTTGTTGTTGTCATCAAGTCCAAAGTGGGAGATTTTTTGCATTATGATACAGGTGTTGTCCTTGATGGAAACTCACTCAGATGAAAGATCACAGTGTAGTAGGTTAATAGCAAAGAATTAATGATCAGACTACAAAGAATGAAGAAAAAGAGGTATATGTAGGTTCACCTTGACAAAGAGCGTATACACACGGTTTAACAGAACAAAAAGAACATATAAAGTACACATGCACTTTCACAAGAGGGAAAGCACGTACATGTTGGAAAACTAAGTTTTTGGTCCGTGGTATTTGGTCCATGGTATTTTGATCCATGGTATTGGTCCAAGGTATCTAGTCCGAGGTATTGACCCTAGGTATTTGGTCCAAGGTATTGGTCCATGGTATTGAGAAAGGCCTAAAACTATATAAGGAGGATAAAATCATTAGACCAAGGAGTGCAAGTATTGAATATTTGATGAAGTGTGAGATCCAGTATGTAGGTTATAGGTTTGTGATGCTTTGCTTGATCTGAACTAAGGATGCACCTATGTGGATGATGATGGATGATGGATCGGGATCTTAAGGCTTGGAATGTATTATCATTATGTGGTTTGATCATGGATAGACTAGATCTAAATACTGACGCATATTTTATTTCGCAAATGTTATGATCTGGGTATGACTGAATTCTGAAATAGCCGTGAAGTTTTTAAGTTAGTATTTTCAAATCTGTACACGGGTTCACTTTGGTAAAAGTGCATATACATGTTGTTTTGACTCATTAGAGTAGTGTATACATTATGAAATATGATATCTGAATTTGCAGTTGGTTCTAGTGGTTGTTGCAGAGTTTTGGGTTTTGCTTTGTGTTTTGGTGACTATGTTTTGATGATAGGCCTTCAGTGATTCAGTTGTTGGTGATTCAGAGATTGATGATTGAGTATTCAATGATTGGTTAATGCAATGGTTGTATCGCAGTGGTGATTGATTTTTAGCTTCAATGTTGTTAATGGGTGCAGTATGAAAATTGGATGAAACGTGGCCTTTCAGATTGTGGTGTTGTGTTCTAGGAGTATCCAGTCTAAAAATTTATGAAACGTGGTCCCTGGAGGAAGATAGAAGGTCGTAGCCTTTTGTAGGCCAGCACCTACGTATTGGTAAACATATCGTCCAGTACAAGAGCCAAGGGGTTGCAGCTCCCTTCCAGTAGTAGCCGGAAAACGAGTGAAGGTTGTAGCCTTCAGTAGGCCTGCGCCTATGTACTAGTAAACATATCAGCTAGTACAAGAGGCAGGGGGGTTGTATCTCCCTTCCAGTAGAAGCTGGAGAATGAAAGAAGGTTGTAGCCTTCTGCAGGTGGGTGCCTGCATACTGGTATGAGTTTGCGCTAGTACAAGATTGTAAACAGGTTTTTCTTATATTAAAGGAAGACAATAGCAGGTAGTTTTTGTCTCGCATTGGGTTTCCACCTTATATCTTGGTGTTCATGTGTGTGATGATCTGTTCTATTTTTACTGCACCTGATTACTGTTTATATGGTTAATGAAGTTCTGATGCACTAATTAAAGATCAACATATGATGAATTAACTGAATCATAAGTTTGATGGATATACGCTAGTTGCATTAAACACAGTTGTGTGTATACGCGAGTTCCCTTAACTAAAGTAGCATATATGAATCTAATTATGGAAATGAAAAATTTATTGATTTGCTAATACTGATTGACCCACCCCTCTTAGTATTATTTCCAACAACATCTTCTTTACTTAGAATGACTCGATGAAACTCGTCGTCTTGCTTTGTTGGTCATTGAAGCATAAAAGAAGCGAGTGAAAGCTCACTTCGATCAGACAGTCAATCCGCGTTCCTTCATTGAAAGGGATTTAGTCCTATTGTATGATCAAGCTCATGATAAATTGGGGGTAGGAAAACTCGAACCCATGTAGCATGGGCCTACATTGTGAAACATGTTTTGCAAAAAGGTGCCTATGAGCTGATTGATTATCAAGGCAATCCTTTAGATGAGCCCTGAAACGGGATTTATCTCATGAAGTATTATGCATGAGTCTTTCATGCATTTCTATGTACATAAGTGTGTTTTCATTTTTGTACATGTTTGGCTTGGTGTGTAAACGTTTTTTGCTTATTGTGTCCTTTTTCTTCTTATGCAGATGTCTGTTGCACCTTATGTCAGTTTCACTGATGGTGCCTATCACAGTACCCGGAATCTTTCCTCCGCGGCGTGGGTTATCTATGATCCTCACAGTGAGTTGGTAGATCTTCAAGGTGTTTGTCTAGGATGCACTACGAACAATGTCGCTAAATATAGTGCAGTCATTGAGTTATTGACTGAGGCCATTGCCCTCAATATTCGTGCTTTGATCATAAACCTAGACTCACAGCTTGTTGTTCTCTAGCTCAACGAGCGTTATTTTGTCAGAAACCCTCAAATTTTAAGGTTGTATTTATGTGTTCGTTTATTGGAAATGAATTTTGATTTCATTACATATCAACACATTCCTATAAGGCTAAATACATTAACAAATGCATTGGAAAATCATGTATTAGATATACATTTGCGACATTTATAAAAGTAAACAATGAGACATAGTAAGTTCATAAACAAAACATAGGTAAAAATATATATATTGTGTGTTGCACATCGTAGTGCTCAAAAAATATGTGTCCAGGTTGCATCATGAGACAACATGTCTCTCAGCAATTGTAGAAAATAAACCTAGGGGTATGATTTGCATGATGCTCCCTATAACACACCACTGCTTGGACGACACGTCTGAGCAATCGGTGGATCCTGTTCGACACCCCTACTATGTGTCACTTGTACTGTCGAGGGATTTTCTTGAATCTCACATAGTCCAGGATCCCCTCCGTCAGGCCCTCTAGGTCTCGGGCAATCTCGTCCTCTACATCTCCACTAGGAGGAGGTAGCTCGAACTCCCTCTCAACTCTGCAAGCAATGGGAGATAAACCTATAGGTCTTTCCAGTCCAACATCTGCAAAATTGAAGTATAATAATTAGGACATATATATAAACAATATTAAATTATAAAACTCTATCAAAAAAAATAAAATGAGTTTGTTACCTCTATCATCCCAGTGTTCCCTAGGTGGGAGTACTAGGTCTGGGTCACCCCTGAAATTCATCCCAGCATAGGGCCAATCCTCTAAAACAATGAGTTGGTGATCTAGCCACTCGAAGAACTCTGGTCTCCATGACCTCTGTTTGTCTTCACCTCCTCGAGGCATCAAAATGGCTCAACGAGTGATCTGCGGTTCCCGTGGTGGTGGCCATGTCACAGCCATCTCCTATCTCTAGAAGACGGGGAGTCATTCCAGGATGAATGGTATGAGGATTTAGCTGTATCCAAACTATTTGGTGTCTCCTTACTGGTATTTTGTTAGTTGTCATTTGAGGTTTTCTGCTACCACCTCAGCCTTAGGATTTAGGCAGTCAACGGCGAGCTGGAGTTGCGTTTTGGTGGCCTCGTGTGGGGCCTGTGAACTAGTTGCTCTAGTGATGGTGGAAAGAAGGACTCTTAGGGACAAGTCCGCCACTGTGGCAATCTTCAGTTTTCCCCCCTTATCCGATTTTTGGGCCTCTGGACACATCCTCCCTATGAGCATATCCATTGTTTCCCCTGTGATCCAGGTACCTGTCATTCCAGGCCTTTCCCCCCTCCATGATAACCCTGCCAAGAAATAGATGTCGTTGGAATTAATTTCTAGCTCTTGCCCCCAGATGTTGAATTTCCCCTCATTCAGATCCCATGCTCCAACCAGATATTGGAGTAGGTCCGGTTGTGCTCTCAGACAGGGCACCATAAAAATTTTCAAAAGCCCGCAATTTTGGAGCACATCCAGGCAATTTGGATCCCCCATGGCCAATTCGTCATCATTTCTATGCTCTAATTCCTTCCACTCAATCACCATCATTTTGTTCCATAAACACACACATTGTAATCATAAGCACTCTATTTGTGTTTTAAACCACGTGAAGTGACTTAATTTTTGACAAATTTTGATTATCAGCACTCGTTGCGCCTGTTTTTCAAATAGGTGCACCGAGCCGAAATCCACCGTTTAGAAAATTAGGGTTCTTTGCGACTATTTGGTGTATAGTCGTGAAAAGCTCGATTTCTCTCCGTTGGAATTCTGGCTCGTTGCGGTCCCGAGTTGGCAACCCATGACGACCGTTGCGAACATCCTCATTACAAAATATTCATATATGACAGCTAAAATTACCCAAAAACGAGCTACATTCTATCTAAAAATGTAGGATAAAGTGGAGTTCCTACTTGGACTGGATGAATTTGCCAACAAGCTTCTGAAACTCCTCCAGTCGATCGTTGAAATTGCTAATGCACGAGAGTAAATTTTTCACTCCAAGGTAACAAGGTAAAAAGTAAATTGATTTTTACCTCATGGCCCTTTTTATAAGCTTTTTGTAAAATAAGGGTTTTTTGGTCTATTTTTAAGTATTTCATGCATTTTTACATCGAAAACAGATCTTACACTTGCTTTTGTGCAGTGTCAGGCTCCGAAGTACTCTCGAGATGATTCACAAGTTGTGTTTTATACTTCTTCAAACTCGGTAAAAACACAAAAAAGTCCATTTTAGAGTCATATTTAAGCTCTTTTCTGAATCATGAAACATGAAAAGGTCGTCGAGCTCTTGTCACTTCGACCTCGTTAAAAGCTATGAAATGTCATCTACCCAGTATAAGTTTACCCCTTTTACGGACTGGGATAGATTACTTACGAAAAAGGTATACGTTGATTTCTCACGGTCAATAGGTTCCCTTGGGTATTGTTTCTACCTTTTCGGATTTGAGGGACAAATTTAAGAAAAGGGACCTTTGGAGTTTTCTTTTCCGTGTCTTTTTCAAACTCTCTAAATATGAAAAAGACTCCGAGTTTTACCTATGTTGGACTCGTTAAACCCTGACGACATTGGACTTGTCATTATGATGAGACTAAGCTTCTCCTTCCTAGGGCTCGTTAAACACTGACTAGGTTGGATTTGTCCGAAGGACAAACTTACATTACAAGCATATGCTATCCCCTTCAAGCTTGTGTTTCAAAAATAATTGGGGTACTCGCCAACAATGGTGGGGGGAAATTTGGAAGTAGTTTGTTGGTTGTATTAATTACAACAGCTTGTCACTCTTGAACATCTCTCTTTCTGCTTCGTGTCGGGGTGGGATATCCTCACTTTACCATTGGCCTTTCAGGTTTGGGTCATCCATTTTGCCTCATTCCATCTGATCCTTGTTGCATCATCATGACCTTTGATCCCTTCGTACCAAAATGCTACCACACTCTGGATTCGTGTCGCCGATGTGTTCAAGAGATTAATCCTTCTGCGATTTGTGCCCTTACACATCTTCCTTTGAATCTTTGTTTCATCCACATTTATCTTATTCCTTTGTCTCACATCGATGATGTGGGAAATATTATGGCCCTCCTTCGACTGATCGGTTCTTGTTGACCTCAGCTCATTATCCAGGAAGTTGATATAGAGACTCTTGTTTGGTACCTTGGAGCTTGCATGCTTTAATGGAAAGTTCTTCGCATTCAATGACAGGCTTCCATCATCGGCCTTTGATCAAGTGATTTCACATGTGTTCGAATTCAGATCATTCTTCACACTTCGTGGATTGTACTAGCTGGTACCTTGAGAACCATTGACATTACCGGTGGTCTCTCTCATGCTTGTTAACGGTTTTCATCATTGATCGGTAATGAGGCAATTTTCTAGTATGCTTGACTTAAGCACATATTTTTTGCATATTAGAGTTTGTACCATTGATCGGGTTGGGATTGAAGACCCTGGGTCCAGATTACACGAGCCCAGGTTGCGTGGATTGGTTCATGATTGTACACATGACTCTGTTGATTGGATGGTTGCATCCATACCACAGATAAATTATGCTTATCTTATGGATGGTTGCGCCCATGCCTTATGCACATATATTTCCTTTTACTATGTACTCATGTATGAGAGATATCAGTTGTACTTGTGTTGCAAGTTCTCTGTGATGGTGTTATGTTTTAGTTATGGATTCGTAAAGCATTTCACCCCTCCTACTCTCTCGGCCTTCATGCTTTAGGGGGCGTCTGTTACACAGTAATTTGTCACCGATCCCGCATTCCCTAATTCTGGACATTACCAGTCTGTGTTATTGACATCTGCCTTGTGTCATGTTGCAAATTATGTGTCAAGGTCTTCCTTATCATCTCAAGAAGAATATTTCAGTTTACTTCTCCTGGAGCAGACCCTTTTTTTACTTGTGTTTTTGGGTCGTCGCTGGCAACATTTGTTCTACCCGTGAAGATGGTCAAGATTGCACTAGCCCTAGAGAAGTTTTCGCTATGTCTATGCATTGCGCCAACGACGAGATACTTTTGGCAAGTTTTTTAAACAACTCATCGAATCTTTGAAGTATAACAGCTTCATGGGTTGTCCTAGGTTGGTTGTTAGATCATATGAGCTTGCATCTCTCTTTTGGGGTAGTTGTTCCACCTTTTGTGCAACCTCTCAAAGAGATAAGCTCTTTCTCCCATCTTTTATGGAAGCTCCTCCTCCTATAAGTACTTCCTCCATGGCTGAGATTAGTTAGCTTTAGAATCCATGAATTCAATAATAAGAGTAGAGAGTTTTTACTAGTATGTGGAAGTAGCCTCTTATGTAACTTAGCTTGGGATGGCTTTGAGTGGGAGTTAACTTGATTATAAGATTATTCTAGTATTAGCCTTTGGGTAGGAGAGAGAGTTGTTCATATTTTGGGAGACAATATACAAGTGAATTCTTGCGGGGACATGCCGACAGGACCCTTCGAGGAGGCCTACGACGTTAAAGCTTGGTTGTAAGTTCTACTTTGATTTATATTAATACAAATCAGAAGCTTATTTCCTATATCGTATGTCTAAATGCATAATGATAGCTTGAAGCTCCTTGACTCTTTAAGAAGGTAGTTTTTGTCATACTCTATTATGCTCGTGGTTGTGTTTTGTATGTTGATGTCAGGTACAAGTGATTAGAAGAACGAAAGTTGGAGCAACACAACAGGAACTCCATCGAATGACAATTTGAAGTTAAGCCTTCATGGCATCAACTTTCTATGGAAATTTGGTTTTCTATTGTCTTTGCTATGACTAGACCCACCCTAGGGCTAGAGGGGTTGCCTCTGTCTGTAGAGGGAACTTGCCCGTGTCACATGGAGAAGGGCGACACAATGCCAAAATACTTGAGAAGGTTCAACCAATGTCAGGATGAACTTGGGAGTGTTGATATTACAGTTTTTCAAGATGATCTGTTCATCCTAGAACTTCTAGGCCTTCCTAAGAGCTGGCACAACTACCAATATTTCGTAAATTGGAGGGAGCATTTACCAAAGTGGGGTGTTTGTGGTCTGAATTAGTGCAAGAAGAGATAAGGTTGAGCACCAGAGATGGAACCTTATCCAAGCAAGATGATGGGGAGAAATGTGCCTTAGTTGGAAAGGTGAAGAAAGGGAAAGGAAATAAATTACAATCCAAAGGATATTCTAGTCAGGGCGACAAGAAGGAACTGTTGAAGATTAAATTTTTTCTTTGTCATGATATGGGACACTATTCCATGAAGTGTATGCAAAAGAATGCCAGAAATAATCCCTTAGGAGGAGCGGAAGGTGAAGCTCTTGTTTCACAATTCAATTTGTATTTAACCCTCATTGATTGCATCATGACATCGGCGATGGGTAGTGTGTGATATCTGGATAGTGGAGCCTCATTCCATATGACCGAAAATAAACAATTTTTTAGTGACTTGGAGGAGAAGGACCTCCATATCCACATCAAAATGGGAGATGATGGAAGGTATAGTGCGAACGACATTGGTACTGTTACTTTTTATTGGGATACTGGTTCTCCTCTCACATTAAAATATGTGATGTATGTTGTTGGTCTGAAGAATAATTTAGTTTCAGTTTCTATGTTGGAGAATAGTGGCTATGATGTGATATTTCGAAAATTAAAGTTCACATGGCCATAGGACAAGTGAAGCAAATCGAGGTTTGGGTGAAGAACCTCTACAAATTGGATGTAGAATATTTTTCAACATTGAGCACAAAAGCATAGAAGGTGCAAAGGCGAGACATCGATGAATTATGGCATAGAATATTGGGCCATCTTCACCATGGAGCTTTGAAGCTCATGCAGTAGATTTATACAGGACTTCCCATGGGTGCACTAAAGATGAGAGATACAAGCAAAGGGTGTACATTGGGGAAGTACACCAAATCCACCTTTCATGATAAAGATATTCTAGCGCAAGCGATCCTTGAAATATTTCACTCAGATGTGTGTGGATCATTCTCGACAACCTCCATGACCAAGCACAAGTATTATGTAATATTTGTAGATGATTTCTCACGAAAGTGCTAGATTTTCTTCATGCAGAAAAAAGGGAAAACGTTCTCTAAATTTTGTGAATTTAAAGCACTTGTTGAGAAATAAACTATTAGGAAAGTGAAGGCTCTTAGGAGTGATAATGATGAAGAATATGTATCGAATGAATTCAATAAATTATGTGCATCAAAAGGAATTCAATGGGAGTTAATAGCACCCCATAACCCATAATAGAATGGGGTGGATGAAAGGAAGAATAGAAGTATTGTGGGAGCTACACTGGCGATGTTACATGATCAAGGCCTACCATTGCACTTGTGGGTTGAAGCATGCAACACAATTGTATATGTATGGAACATGAGTCCTCATCGGATTCTCAGGATGAATAAACTAGAAGAAGATTATTCAGGTAAGTAACCAGATGTGGCACACTTCAGTATCTTTGGTTCATCAATTTATTATCATGTTTGCAAGGATGCAAGGAAAAGATAGTACTGACTGCTAAGTTGGGCATATTTGTGGGGTACACTGATAAACTTCACAACTATCATGTGCACCTGCCATTTCATAGGATGATAGTGGTTCATAGAGATGTGAAGTTCGATGAAGAGAATTACATGAGATGTTCCCTTGAGAGGGAGATTCAATTGCATGCAGATGAGGAGATTTCAACTCCAATGGAAGAACCTTAGGATGATGTGGAGGAGCCACATGCAAAGGAGCAGAGAGTGGAAGAACCCACTCATGAAGATACTTCTAAAGATGGAAGGAAGCACACCAGAGAAGATAACAGATTGATGCATGATTCTGGAGAGAATTTGGGAGCATCCACATCACAACACAAGCATAGGAGGTCACTTGATTGGTACATTAGATACATGGATCTAATGAACGAGAGTGTAGAGACCGAGCCATCATCATTCAAGTAAGTAGTGAAACAACCAATATGCGTTAATGCCATGGTAGAGGAATATGACTCCATTATTAGAAACAATGTTTGGGAAGTGGTCCCAATACCAACAAACAAGTCAATGATGAGTTATAGATGGATTTATAAGGTAAATAAAAAAGCATATGGGAGTGTCGAGAAACACAAGGCAATATTTGTAGCAAGAGGGTTCTCTCAGGTGGAGGGAATTGATTACGAGGAGACCTTTTATCCAGTATAAAGGTACTTTTCAATAAGATCTATTCTATCACTTTCAATGCATATGGAATGGAAGATACATTAGATGGATGTGAAGACATCATTCCTCAAAAGATTGATTGAGAAGGAGGTGTACAATGAGCAGCCGAAAGGATTTGAGACCTTCAAAAGGGAGTTGCATATGTGTGGACTCAAGCAAGCATTGTATGGATTGAAACAAGCACCTCATGCTTGGTACACCAGGATCAATAGCTATTTCACCAGGTTGGGCTTCACCAAAAGTGAGCAGACGCAAATCTTTAGCCTATTGTGGTTGAAGGTAAATTGTTGATTATAGTATTATATGTCAATGATTTAATTCTAACAGGTGATGAGAAGCTAGTAAATTCTTGTAAAGAGGATCTTGAAAGATAATTTAAGATGAAGGACCTGGGGCTCATGCATTATTTCCTTGGTATGGAAGTATGGCAAGGAGATGAGGAAATGTTTTTATCTTAGGGAAAGTATGCCAACAAGATACTGAAGAAGTTCCACATGGAGAGAAACAAACCCATGGAGACTACTCTAGCAGGGAGTTGGAGGAAGGAAGGTGTTATTTCAGGTGAAGGAGTGGAGGCTACTATTTACAGGTAGCTTGTGGGTTCAGTTATGTATTTGATGAACACATGATTGGACATATGTTTTGCAGTTAACTAGCTTAGTCAAGCAATGGTTAAGCTAACCAAACTCTATTGGAAGGTAGCTAAACATGTGTTGAGATACCTCAGAGGCACCACTCAGTTTGGTCTTTGGTAAAAATAGACAGAGGTAGTGAAGCTTCAAGGCTTCACAAATGTAGATTGGATAGGGAGTCCATCAGACAAGAAGAGCACATCAGGGGGAATCTTCAGTATTGGGTCAAGAACATTTTATTGGTACAATAAGAAGAAAAGATCAGTTGCACTCAGTTCGACATAGGTAGAGTACATGGCTGCTAGTCAAGGAGCTTTTGAGGCTATCTGAATGAGGAAGATCCTTATTTCGTTATTTGGTCAGAAGATGGATCCTACAGTGATTTACTGTGATAAATAGAGTTATATCAAACTCTTGGTGAATCCACTTTTTCATGATCGGTCCAAGCATATTAACATTTGGTATCACCATCTACGAGATTGTGTGCAGATGAGAATCATGTTGTTGGAGTAAATTCCTATAGAGGAACAAGATGAAAACATCTTGGCTAAGGCATTGTCAAGAGGAAACTTCGAGTTCCATAGAGGTAGGATTGGGGTATCTGATAATCCATTTCTTGTTGAGAGGGAGTGTTGAAAATGCAACAAGAAAATCTTGATTTAATTTTGTCCTTGAATTAAATTAGGAATAAAATTGTAATTCCACATCACAAGAAAACTTGTATGAGTTAATTAAGTTAATTTTACTTAGTTGGCTCAATTAATTCGAGTTGAGGGTTTAAATCGATTCATGTAGAGTGTATCCTACTTCATATGAGCCCTGATTGATTTTATTTTCAGTTGTAATTAATTAATTCAGTTTAACTGAGTTAAAGTCAGTTAAACTAGTTCCAATTGATGGAGGAACTAATAGGGGGTCAAACAGTGGGGTGTTGCTTCATGTGTTCAACCAGTTAACTGAATTCACTCATAAATAAATCATGCATATCATATTTGAGAGTTACCTAGTTGATATTGGAGCTCAAGGGTAATGTACTATCAATTGTATAATCATATGAATTGTAAAGGTGGTGCATGCAGTTAGAGGAAGGCCAATGAGGATTGCACAATTCATATAGAGGAATTTACCTAATTAATAGAGGGGATAATTCACAAGGAAATAGGGAATTGGGAAAGCCAAAATTTGGATAAATATTGGCCTAGGCTTGTCTAGGAAGTTGTGATACAAATAGAGATAGTGCAGAGGTTTCTCGGGCTTGAGAAAAGCATTGTAATATTCTCATATTTCCTCACTAATGAAATATACAAATAGCAAGGGTTTTTAGTTGTGGATTTCCCTAGGAAATCATTGCATAATGTGTTGATTGAATTCTTTCTCTTGTATGATTCATGATTTCTCGATCGATTAATTGTTTCCTTTGATGAGTAGAGTAGATTCAAGTCTTTTGTTTTATAAAATTACATACGCAGTTTGAATCTACAAGGAATTTCTACATTGCTTGTCCTTTTCCTTCGTTTGCTTGCCTGCTTGCTTTCTTTCTCCTCTTGATTCTCTCTCTCTCTCTCTTTATCACTAATTCCAAAACAAAACTGACAAAAGGTTGTGAACTAATCCTCATAATCCTTTTTTTCATTAAGGCCTCTATTTTCTTCATTTTCCTTCTAACTTCCCTCTCAAGAAAATTTGTGTCTCTTCACCTTCCTTTTCTCCTATTTTCCTTTAATTCATAAATAAAATGTCAATTAATACCTCTTTCTCTTTGCCAATTTCCATAGCCATAAATAAACCAAAAGTGATCCCTAGTATAATATTTGTCCACCGTACAACTTGGAATATGTGTCCCATGACCTTCATCTTATTTTTCCTTTATTAAACTTTATTACATGAGCTTTTAACCTAGGGATGTACACTATCCTTGGTGTTCTATGACACCTACAACTAGTAAACCACTAAAAAAAAAAAAACATAATGCCTATGGAGCTTTATAACACAACTCGATATAGCATTTACAATGAATAACTACTGCAAACCAACATTACCAACATGACATACATAACAATGATACCGCTTATTGGAGCTTTATAACATAGATCATTGCGATATCTAAAACCATATACATATATACATATACCAAATCTCATTTTCTTGTCCCAAAAAATAATGAAGGATACAAAGCCCACACCTGATCCTCCATCTCCAATGTAGCTTCATCATTCCCATAGTGCTTCCACTGCACTTTAACTTGCTTTATTGCTCAGTTCCGGAGTGTTAGGACTCCACATTGTCCCTTCTTGACCATATATTTTGCTATTATGTCATCCTTTTCCTATATTTAAAGTTCATATTATTGTTTTAACCCATTTGTTCCAAAAGTATACAATATTTATTCTCATTACTATATGTTTAAATTATTTTACATATAATTACGTTATCTTCATAGATAATCATTGAATCGGATAGTTGCTGAAACAGTTAAGAACGATGCACAAATCCCGTTGCTGAAACAACCGTGATTTGCATTCTAGATTTGACAGCAAAAAAAGAAGACCATCGAAGGAGCTACTACACTGGATGTAACGACCACAATCCAAAGTCAGCATTACCATAACCATTGTAACATCATTTTGTTAATGGGAAAACTAATTTCCCTATTTTTTCATATTGGGTTAAAGATAGGACTTACAATGTAATCAGTTGTAATAGATGTCTCCTCTTTAAAAAGAGGAGACATCTACATTAGAGGGGGATAGACTATGGGAAGGGCTAGTTGAAGGGAAGGAACTGGAATCTTTTTGTAACATGACATATTGATGGATGAATAAAATACTGCTCTAAACATTTCTTTCTAGTTCCCGTTTCCTAGGGAATCTTGTGAGAATGACAAGGCCCACCTTCATCACAAGATTCACCCATTACATTTCCGCAGTGTGTTAAGTGTGTTTTCCATTCATACCTTGTTAAAGTTCTGTTCACTGAATGTTGCTTATGTGTTATTGTTGAACTCTATTTTCCCAATTGATTGTTGCATTACTTTCTCAATTTCATTTGCAGTTAATCCATGTGTGCTTTATTGGCAATTAGAGTTTACAGAGTGAGTTGGCAAGTATGGTAACCAGACACAGGTGCTGAAGATTCCTACTTGTGGAATAGGGTTCTATTCTCTGTTACAACATAGCCAGTACTTTCCTTTGCAGATTGATTCTTTTTATTAGATTTCTCATTTTAATGGAATTAAGCACTCTTTGATAATTGTCTGCAATAGGTTGTTCTGCTATAACTCAGAGTAGAGCTTCAGTTTGCTTAGAGCAAGGTGTGACTAGTATACTTATTACTACAACTTTTACTGCTTTTGGGATCGAGCACAAACAGTGTGTAGTTGCCTTTGAAATAAACAGAATTCCCTGGGTTGACAATTTATGTAGCACTTTGTTGTTGAATTAATAAACAATTAAAGTGACCAACATTCTGGCTTCGTTGTCGGGGAAGGAAATCATATATTTCAAAAGCATTAATGTTTTTCTTTTAGATTTGCAGAATGCATGAGAGGATGCAAGAAAACTAACCCTACGGGTGGCAAGGGAAAAGGAAAAGGAGGAAGAAAAACTTTTATTGATGAGATTATATCAAAAGCTGAAACTTCTCAGAGGCTAAGCTCTCGGAAGCCAAAGACTCAGCATTCTCTCCAAACAAACTATGAAATGGAGAAAGTTGTTGCCCTGAAAGGGTTGAAGAGATAGTAGAGAATACTGAAGAACTGGTAGAAGAATTTGAGGAACCAATAGAATATATTGAGGAGCCAGTAGAAGACATTGAGGAACCAGTTAAAGACATTGAGGGACTGACGAAAAATGCTGAAGACCGGGCAAGTGCAACAGGGGAACAACCAATGGATGGAAACAATGAATGACTCTTTGGTGGGGGACAAGTTGGAAGAGAGGGAAGAGGCGAGAATTCTCTCTCCACCTTGGGATTTTGGGGATCTTCCCAGAGGGACAACTCCTATGAAGAATATCCCACTCTCAGCCTTACCTAACTTCCATGGTTTATCTTCTGAAGATCCTGATGAGTTTCTTTTTGAGTTTGATATATTGTGTAGAATTTATGATTATGTTACTAATGCTCAGAAATTGAAGCTATTTCTAGCAACACTAAAAGGAAATGCACTAAGATGGTTTGTGAGCCTGGGAGGTCATGTGATCACAACATGGGAGCAAATGAAGGAGAAGTTTTTGACCAAATATCAAGGCTATTGCTAGACGAGAGAAAAAAGGGAGGAACTATTTAAAATGGTCCAAAAGGAGGATGAAAATTTGGAAGACTTTGTGGAAAGACTACAATACAATCTGCAGAGATTCGATCACCCCAATGTAAGTAAAGATATCCTTAAAACAATATTATTGAAAGGGGTAAGGGATAATTGTTTAGACATGCTAAATATGCTTGGTAAAGGGGACATATCTAAAGAATCGTATGATGAAATCGTTAACCTCTGCAAGAGATGTTCAAGAGGAGTTGTGAATAGATCAAAAATCAGGGATAATACATATTCAAGGGTCCAAAAATTAGCCAGTGGAGGAGCAACAAGAACTGAAATAGGTAATCTACTTGAGGAATTCAAAACTGAAATGTTAAGTTCTTTTGCTTCACAAATTGACACCTTGTAGGTTAAGAAGAAACAAGCAAAGGCAGAAGCTGCTTTGGCTATCTTCTGTCCCAAATGCAGAGATAAACATCCACTAAGGGAGTGCCCATTGGACAAAGTACCAATTTGCACCATTTGTGAGAAGGGCCATGAAACTCAACAATGCCCTTCTTTACCAGGAATAAAAGCAGCATTACAACCAACTGAAGAGGAAGCTGAAGCAGTTTATTTGTTGACACAGAGAAGGCAATGGCAACCACGTGGACAAGGTATGAACTCTAATATTCCATTTACATACTCCAATCGTTGGAATAATTATCCTTCTTTTAACCAAGCAAATTACCCGACCTTCAACCAAATGCAATACCCCACTTTAATCAAATAAATTTCCCACCCATGCAACAAACAAACCCTCCCTTTGTAGAGCCTGCAATGTGGACTCCTTGGCCTCCACAAAAATCTTATTTTAATCAATGGAACCCAAACTAGAGAGCTCAAAAAATTCCATTCCCAAATCAGTTCCCTCAGTTTCAGCAACCACTCTCCCTACCACCAGGTGCTCCACCAAATAATCAAACAATAAGACCCCAGCTGCTTGTACAACCAAACCCTAACCCTAATAATAATAAATATGTGCAAGTCGTCGATATTCACAGCCAATCTATGCCTCTTGTTTTCTGTGTGCAGTGTAATGATATTCATCTATGATCTGGGAGAATAGTTGAGCCTATTATTGATGATATTACCTCTTCCGATTCTGACAAAGAGGAGATAGAAAGAAATAGTTTACCGAATAAGGGTGTTGAAATTCCAGAGCCACCCTCTAATAAAAGTACTGAAATAGCAGAACCACCATTCCCTAAGCATTTAGCTTTGACTAAGACACCTGAGCCACCTGCTTTTAATCTTCTAGGGGAATTACAGAACCTTTATGTCAAAATTCCACTTTTACAAGCACTCAGAGATGTACCGATTTATGCTAGAACTATGAGAGACATTTGTATTAAGAAACATGGTAGGAAAGCTAAGGATCCCCTTACAGTTCATGTTATGGGTGATCTATCCACTTTAATGTCTGGAAAAACTCCTCCTGTTAAATATGGTGATCCCGACCATCCTACGGTTACAGTACAGATTGGAAAAACTATTATTTCACGAGTTCTGGTAGATCTAGGTGCTAATATAAATATTATGACCCTTGAAACCTCACAACTGTTATAGCTGAAGAATGTAATCATAGAGACACCAACCATTTTGGAGTTAGCTGACCGTTCCACAATCAAACCAGAAGGAGTTATTGAGGACCTGGTCATTTCAGTTGAATCCTGGAATCACCCAGCTGACTTTGTCATACTGTAGACTAAAACAAAGTTGGGGGGACATCCTTTAATTTTGGGAAGACCCTGGCTAGCTACAGCTGATGCTTTTATTAGTTGTCGATCAGGTTCAATGAAAATTTCTAATGGATGTGAAACTAAGCAGCTTACCCTTTATCCTCATGCCACACCTATGATTAATAACGATGATTATGTATGGTTGGATTAGATGATAATGCTACTCAACCTATTTTGACCATCGGACAAGCTTTAACTCTTAAAGATACCATAGAGGATGAAGTAATTAGTAATTTTATTTCTGAACCCTCCTCGGTTACATCTGAAACATATAACCAGTTGACTGCAATTTTGGAACCTGAGACCTAGGAAAAGCTTAAATCTGAAAATCTACCTCAAACATCAACCGTTATTTCCTCTAAAAGCATAACAATAGAAATCGAACCTGGCAAAACATTGAACATAAACCCCAATTTATCAGATGTTGAAACACAGTAGTTAATCAAGTTACTTCGTGAGAATAACGAAGCATTCCCATGGGATTATACAGACATGAAGGGCATCTCCCCTAAATTATGTACTCATCATATCTATATCAAGGAAGGGTGCCGGCCAGTCTATCAACCCCAGAGGTGAATGAATCCCAATTTGAGAGAAATTGTTAAAGAAGAACTTCAAAAATTGCTTAATGCAGGGTTTATATACCCCATATCTGACAGTGAATGGGTTTCTCCATTGGTGATAGTACCTAAGAAAAATGGAAAATGGAGAGTGTGTGTAGATTACAGAGCTCTAAACAAAGCTACTCAAAAAGATCATTTTTCCTTACCATTCATTGATCAGGTTCTAGATAACTTGTCAGAAAAGAGATTATTTTCCTTTTTAGATGGTTTTATTGGATATAACCAATTCAAAATTGCACCCCAAGGCCAGGACAAAACAACCTTTACTAGTCCTTGGGGGACTTTTGCTTATAGAGTTCTCCCATTTGGACTATGTAATGCTCCAGCAACATTTCAAAGGGCAGTGATAGGAATCTTTTCTGATAGGCTTAATGACTCTATGGAGATATTTATGGATGACTTTAACCCTTATGGTGTGACTTTTGAAGACACATTACAAAACCTTGAAAAAGTACTTAAACATTGTGTACAAGCTCACCTTTCCCTGAGTACTGAAAAATGTCATATGATGATGAATGAAGGAATTGTACTTGGACACTTTATATCATTTCAAGGAATTCAGGTAGATCCATCTAAAGTACAGGTAATTCAGACCCTTCCTATCCCTAGAACACAAACTGATGTAAGAAGTTTTTTAGGACATGTTGGATATTATAGAAGATTTATCAATTTTTTTCTAAAATAGCTTCTCCTTTGTTTGTGTTTCTTATGAAAAATGTTGAATTTAAGTGGACTGATCTTTGCCAGAGAGCATTTGATGAACTCAAGCATCAGCTGTCTACAACTCCTATTTTAAGGGGACCATATTGGGCACTTCCCTTTCATATATCCTTTGATGCTGCGAATACTGCAATTGGAGCTGTCTTAGGACAAGAGGAAAACCATCTTCCTTATGCTATATATTTCATTAGTAAGAATATGACTCATGCTGAACTGAATTATACAGTTACTGAAAAGGAATTTTTAGCAGTCATTTATGCTATTAATAAATTTCTACATTACATTACTGGTTACCATACTTTTGTTCATACTAACCACTTGACTATTAAGTACTTAACGAACAAATTTGTCACAAATGCTCGAGTTACTAGGTGGTTATTATTATTACAAGAATTTGATATCACAATTGTAGATTGAGCAGGTAAAGAAAATGTAGTTGTTGATTTCCTTTCTTGGATAAAGGCTGATGATAACACTCCCGTAGATGATTCCTTTCCTGATGAGTATTTATTTGCAGTATCTTCTCACTCACCTTGGTATGCAGACATTGCCAATTATTTGGTTGCAGGGAAGTTACCATCGCACCTATCGCATCGGGAGAAAAGAAAGATCATTCAACAAAGTGCTCGGTATAGCTGGATAAGTGGGTGTCTTTTCCATACTGGACTGGATCATGAAATTTGAAGATGCATTAGAGAAGATGAGGTTTATGATATACTGAAGGCTTTTCATGATGGCCCTTGTGGAGGGCACTTTTTGATAAGAGAACAACACATAAAATTCTTAGAATGGGTTATTATTGGCCCTCACTCTTCAAGGATGCGAAGAAATATGTTCGGGCCTGTGATAGTTGTCAAAGAATGGGTCAACCTAATCATAGAGATGAAATGCCATTAATTCCCCAGGTAATACTTAAACCCTTTGAAAGATGGGTTTTAGACTTTATAGGACCCATCAATCCTCCATCCAATCAAAGAGTTTACATATTGGTTTGCACAGATTATATGACTAAATGGGTGGAAGCTAAGGCACTTATTAGAGCTAATGAAGAATCTGTTTTAAACTTTCTATTTGAAGAAATATCTGTTAGATTTGGAGTGCCTAGAGAGTTAGTTACAGATGGAGGACCTCCTTTCAACTCTCACGGTTTTAAAGCCATGCTTCAAAAATATCATATTCATCATAAAATGACTACATCTTACCACCCCCAAGCCAATGGACAGGTGGAAAGTACAAACAAAGTCATAGAAGCCATTTTAACAAAAACAGTAAAGGAAAATAGAAAGGATTGGTCTCAAAGGCTACCTCAAGCATTATGGGCTTACAGAACTACCTGGAGGAACACTATAGGATTTTCTCCTTATGAATTGGTTTATGGTAAAAGTGTTGTTTTTCCTGTGGAATCTGAGATTAAAACCTTGAGAACAGCCGTTAACCTTGATTTGACTGATGCACAGACAGCTAGGTTGTAGCAACTTCAGGAATTGGATGAAAAGAGGTTAGATGCCATCCATCAAACAACTATCATTCAACAGCAAAGAACCAGTGGCATGATAAAACTATTAAGCATAAGCAGTTCCAAAAAGGTAATTGGGCTCTATTGTATGATTCTCAATTTGAAAATTTTCAAGGGAAATTACAAACAAGGTAGCTGGGACCTTACGAAATAGATATTGTTTTTCCCAATGGAGCAGTAAGGCTCCTAATAATTGATGATTCTAGAACACCATTGTTAGTAAATGGGTATCGGCTTCGTCTGTACCAGCAACATATTTCTAAAGAGGATTTTAAGGCCACTTGCATGGCAGATTCACATTATATCTTTTTAGGGGAGCCTTTTTCCCCTCATTGCATTTAATTTCTGCATTATATTTCTTTTAATATTAGATTAGATTTCTTAAACTAATAATCCCTATCAAGGGTTGGCATGTTACAATTGATTATTTTGCATATCTCAGATGAGGAGAGATCGGTGAAAAAGAATAATCTTACTAAAATCAGATTTAAGCTTCATTTCGTGGAAGCATTGTGATCTCATTCTAATCCACAATTCATTCTCTTCTTATGTTCCCCATTATTTTTTCAACAACATCTCCCCTATTTTTCCTATTTACAACAACATTTTTCTTTATTTTCCCATCGCTGAAACACCATCTCCATCCATTTTCCCGTTGTTGAAACACCATCTCCATCTATTTTCCCGTTGTTGAAACACCAACCTTTCCCCATTTTCCATGTTGTTGAAACACTAACTTTTACCCTTGCTGAAACACCATTTCTCCTTAGGGAATTATCATACATAACTCTCCATTGTGAGAATCACCAATTGTATTATTTCTATAACTTTGTTCTTTCACTGCCTCCTCCTATGGTTATAAAGCCCTTTCACATAATTACCCTCATATTTCAAAACCCTTTTCCATAACCATTGATGATCTATTAGCAACGTGCATTATATTTTGCAAATATCAATCAAAGATGAACATGAGGTATGCATTAGTTATGTGTAAATATTATTAAACTATAGTTAAATGAGAAGATTATGACATTATTACCACGATCTTTGTACATTTAAACTCATTATTTCAGTCGTAGTTGGGGGGAATACCAAAATCACATGCCATCATTTCACAATGCGCCAATCACCATCGTTTTTTTACCTCGATCATGTCTTATCACCCCGTCTTTGTCCTATTATTCCATGACCTCATTTGCAAAATTTACTCTGTCTTGGGTGCAGTAACTCATG
>APFE030364795.1:82503-96843 GCA_000404065.3 Pinus taeda
GGCATTCGATGGTTTAGTCGTAAACACATCATTTTGAATGCACAGCAAGACTTTCTTCTGCCAGGAGAGTAGGTCGAGCCTAAAGGCAGCGGTGTCGCACTTCATTCATTACCACTTCCATGGCCGACGATTGCAGAATTCATCAAGCACTACCTCACCTGTGAAGGTCGTTACCAGGTAGTCTATTAGCATGATTTTGTCTTGTTAAATCATTTGAGACATGGTCTATTGTTAAATATGCTATATTATCTACTTGGGTGTCTAAAGAATATGTCGCATTATTGTATGAATGCGAAATACCCACTTCTTTCCCTCACCCATCATCATCTTTTTCAGTTATTAATTCAAAGGGTTTTTGCTCAACATAATCCTCCTCCTCTTAACAGCCCACCCCTAGAACCCCAAGAAGCTGTTGAAATTCCTCAAGGAGCAACCAAAATTCCCCAAGAAGCTCCTAAAATTCCTCAAACAGCAGCCAAAATTCCCCAAGTAGACGCTAAAACTCCTGAAGTCCCTCCTGAAATTCCTCAACAAACCCCTGGAATCCCTCAGCAAGCTAAAAATCCTTTCGCACAACAACCAAGGAGCATCTTTGATTCCCTAGAAATTCCACCACCCGCATCAACCAACCCAATTGACCCCTCCACCACATCGACTCCATCCCATAATTTAGCAAAATCGTCTAATCCCACTGTCTACATTCCTAGTGATGATTCTGAAGATAACCTTCCCATTGCTAAGCTAAAAAGAAAAAGGCAGGCTAATACTACTTCCCTACCCAAAAGACAAACAATGGCTTCAACCAAAGAAGTCACCATCCCTGAAAAACCCACTCACAAAAGAAAAACTACTGCTTTCCCTACCTTTTTACCTCGAAGACGAATGAGGACGTCTACTAAAGCAGCAACTGCTACTACCATCCCAAATTCCCCACCTATTAATCTAAGATCCCACACTTCACCATAATCCCAAGTTCCTGAATCTTTACCTATTTCACCCTCGGGTACTGAAATGCAAGACACCCAAGATTTTATGACATCATTTCTTTCAGAAAATGTAGCTGTCACACAAGAACCAGATACTGATTCAGCAGCTGCCACACAAGAACCAGTTGTTGATCTACCAAATTTGGATACCCAAGATAATGTATAGCATGTCGCTGCCCCACAAGAACCATCTATTGATTCAGCAGTTGTTACACAAGAACCACCTTCTAATGAACAGAAAACAGACGACCTAGGTGTAGCTGCCCCACAAGAACCAGCTATCGAGTCAGCAATTGCCACACAAGAACCACCTGCTGATGAACAGAAAATAGATGACCAAGACGTAGCTGCCCCACAAGAACCAGCTACTGATTCAGCAGTTGCTACACAAGAACCACCTGCTGATGAACAAAACATAGACAACTAGGATATTGCAAAACCGTAGCTGTTACACAAGAACCAGCTACTGAGTCAGCATTTTTCACACAAGAACCATCTGCTGATATGCAAAATTTGGATGCTCGGGATAATGTAGTTGTTACAAAACCAGCTAATGATTCAGCAGTTGCCACACAAGAACCACCTGCTGAGGCTGCAAATGATGTAGCTGCTATGGAACAACAAGCCTTTCATTCACTAGAATCAGCTACTAAGACTGTGACTGCTACACAAAGCCCAGTCACTTTTGCTTCCCTTCTACAAGAAAACGAGTTTCTAAAATCAAAACTCGAAGCTTACAAGCAGGAATTAATAACGGCAAGGGAAACCTATGACAGAGAACTTAATTTGTATACTTTAGCTCATGCAGCATCCGCAGTTGAGAAGAGTACAGAGAAAGATCGGTATAATGAATATATGTGCAGCCAATGTGGTAATATTTATCATCAAGCCGGTTATAAAATATTTGAAGTTCCACTGCCTGGAGCCACCCCCGCATCTACTTCTTTTGCAATTAAAGAGGAACACCCTGTTGTCACAAAAGAACTAGCAGGGCCTTCAAAGATTTTTGAAAAAGAGGTTAAACCACAAATACATTGGCCCACAGTGATTGTTAAAACTAAAATTCCTATACCGCGCTCTACAAGAACTATGTCTACTCAGACTGAACCCCAGCTTACAAAAGCTATGTCTACTCAGACTATACTGCACTCTACAAAAATTGTGTCTACTCAGACTAAACCCCGGCCTACAAAGACTGTCTTCACTTAGACCAGCAGCACTCAAGCACAAATGGATAAATGGAAGAAAGAATATGTTATGCTACAAGAGAAAATCTTGCAGGAGCATAAAGAATCATGGCAAAATCACATATATGCAAACTCGGAAGTTTTGGAATAGTCTCGTGCCCAAAACAAGGAAAATAAACAGCTAAAAACTACATTGTCTCTCATGTTTTATTTGGTTCAAAGATTACTAGCCACCAGCAAACCATCCTCTAACTACTCTCTGTTTCTCGCAGAATGCTTAGCGTTCTTCCAAGTAAAGGCAATCAGAGATGGGTGACCTCATGAGGTATCTACACCTCAACAGTTTGTCAAAACTTTCACAAAGGCATCAACCAATGAACAAAATTTACTCTGTGAATTGTATCTTCATAACGAAGCCATACCTGAGGATAGGAGGCTCAATCTAAATCCTCTGGTGGGTGATATTCAGATCAGGGCCTTTGTCTCTTTCCTTGCCAATAAGCTCACGTGGCAGAATGCCTTCCTTTCAGCAAGTCATAATGAAGAAAATCGTCTTCTGTAGATTCGATCTGAGCCACAAAATGTTGCCATTTTCGTTGCTGAATATCATCAATTTTTAAGGCAACAAGGGATGACCGAGCACATTAGATAGTTACAGGAAACAGTCTTAAAAGACTGCCAACATTATGTCAAAGCCAAGGGAGCTCTTGCCTTATAGGCAAACAACTTATTTTGGCAAAAATCTCCTAAGGAGAGGAAGGAATATCATCCCTTTAGTCCTCTTAATCTTGAAGCAGCAATTTCACGGCTACCTAACTATGTCAAATGCATTCAACATTGTGCCAAAAAATGGTTAGGATATCATTTTCATTTCCCTATTCTATGGCTGTCAGCACAAGAATATAAGGCTCACTACAGGTTGTCCAAAAAGGAGGAGGCAACAACATGGCAGAGATTACAAAATGTTTATGGTTTTAGAGAACTGGCTGATAGCACCTTCTACACTTATTGCCTAAGTAATTTGCACTACAAGGCCCAGTATTCGAACTCAGATTCAGACTAAAGTTGCATGAGGACATGCAACCCTTTCAGTTGGGGGGGATGTTAGGACCCCACATTGTCCCTTCTTAACCATATATTTTGCTATTATGTCATCCTTTTCCTATATTTAATGTTCATATTATTGTTTTAACCCATTTGTTCCAAAAGTATACAATATTTCTTCTCATTACTATATGTTTAAATTATTTTACATATAATTACGTTATCTTCATAGTTAATCATTGAATCAGATAGTTGTTGAAACGGTTTATTATTACAATCCACGTTGCTGAAACAGCCTGGAGACTGCAAGATTACTTTTACAATTACTGAAATAGTTAAGAACGATGCGCAAATCCCGTTGCTGAAACAACCGTGATTTGCATTCTAGATTTGACAGCAACAGAAGAAGATCATCGAAGGAGCTACTACACTGGATGTAATGACCACAATCCAAAGTCAGCATTACCATAACCATTGTAACAGTATTTGTTAATGGCAAAACTAATTTCCCTATTTTTTCATATTGGGTTAAAGATAGGACTTACAATGTAATCAGTTGTAATAGATGTCTCCTCTTTAAAAAGAGGAGACATCTACATTAGAGGGGGACAGACTATGGGAAGGGCTAGCTGAAGGGAAGGAACTGGAATCTTTTTGTAACATGACATATTGATGGATGAATAAAATACTACTCTAAACATTTCTTTCTAGTTCTCGTCTCCTGGGGAATCTTGTGAGAAGGACAGGGCCCACCTTTGTCACAAGATTCACCCATTACATTTCCGCAGTGTGTTAAGTGTGTTTTCCATTCATACCTTGTTAAAGTTATGTTCACTGAATGTTGCTTATGCGTTATTGCTGAACTCTGTTTTCCCAATTGATTGTTGCATTACTTTCTCAATTTCATTTGCAGTTAATCCATGAGTGCTTTATTGGCAATTAGAGTTTACAGAGTGAGTTGGCGAGTATGGTAACTAGAAACAGGTGCTGAAGGTTCCTGCTTGTGGAATAGGGTCCTATTCTCTGTTACAGCATAGCCAGTGCTTTCCTTTGCAGATTGATTCTTTTTATTAGATTGCTCATTTTAATGGAATTAAGCACTCTTTGATAATTGTCTACAATAGGTTGTTCTGTTGTAACTCAGAGTAGAGCTTCAGTTTGCTTAGAGCAAGGTGTGACTAGTATACTTATTACTACAACTTTTACTGTTTTTGGGATTGAGCACAAACAATGTGTAGTTGCCTTTGAAATAAACAGACTTTCCTGGGTTGACAATTTATGTAGCACTTTGTTGTTGAATTAATAAACAATTAAAGTGACCAATGCAGAGCATGAGTCGTTTATGTTGCAATATGCACTAAGGTTATGGATGGAATTTTCCCTCTGGAATCAACTACAATACAAACCATTCAATCACATGATCAACATCCCAAAACTACTTCTTAAGAAATGAAAAATGGAAATCATCATGGACTTTCACTGCCAGAGGTAGTGAAATTTTGTAGGCCACAGGTCTAAACCTCTCAAGGATCTCAAAAGACCTGCAATACTGAGGTGCCAACTTGGCACATGACCCAATCCTAAAGGATCTCTTCTTGGGATTGATGTGCAAGTACACATGCTCCCCAACATGAAACTCCTTAAATGCCCTGTGTTGATCTGCATAAATATTATGTCTATCATGTGTTGTCTTCAAATTTAATTTAATAACCTGCATTTCCTGTCCATCTCCGCCAACATGTCTGGTCCAATCAATATCCTATTCACTAGATCACTCCAGCTAATATGAGTATTACAACTCCACCAGAATAGAACCTCAAATGGGCTCATCTTCAAGGACTCTTGATACCCATTATTACAAGAAAACTCTACTAGGGGAACATACTATTCCCACTTATGTTGTTGATGCATAACATACATCCTTAACATTTTCTCAAGAACATTGTTGACCTTCTCTATCTGTCCATATATCTGAGGATGATAAGTTGCATTGAAGGCCAGATCTATCCCTAAACTTGCAAATAAAACCTTCTAAAACTTGAGAGTGAACTTCACATCTCTATCAGATAAATCTTCTTGGGAACACCATCAAATCTCACTATCCACTTTATGAAAATTTGAGCTACCTCACTGGCTGAATTCGTATACTTAACTGTAATGAAGTGAGCTATCTTACTTGACCTATCAACCACAACCATGATCGAATGATGTTGCTTCGATGTACTTGGTAAACTTGTAATGAATTCCACAGAAATGACCTCCCATTTCCACTCTTGAATCAGAATCCATTGAAATAAACCACCTATATTCTTACACTCTACTTTTACTTGTTGAGAGTCCAAAAATCTCGCAACAAACTTAGGCACCTATTTCTTCAAGTTCGGCCAATGATAGAATTTCTTAACCATTATCATTGCCTTTTGATATCCCAGATGACCTGAAGATGACTTAACATGAAACTCCCTCAAGATAATTTTCTTGAGCTTATTGTCATCTGGTACATAAATCATGTTCCTAAATCTAACCAATCCATCTGCTATGAGGTGATACTCCTCATCCCTATCACCTGCACCTTGTTGTTGTAAGATGTGCCTCAACTGTTGATACCTGTCATCATGTTGTCCTACCCACAAGATCCGCTCCTGCAATTCTATCCCATAATAAATCATTGTTGCAATGTGATTCACCTACACTCTTCTACTAAGAGCATATGCAATGTTATTCTCCTTTCCCTTAATGTACCTGTTCTTGAAGTAAAACTCACAAAGATTATCCAACCATCTAGCTTTCCTAACATCCAGATTAGGTTGGTAAAACAAGTACCTCAGCCCACTATGATCACTCATCAAGACAAACCTCCTATAAAGAAGATAGTGTCTCCACGTCTTCTCATGTTCATTCAAATTCCTTGACTGATAGCATGCCACCTATCCTTCATGCATAAGGAATCCAAAAAGTCCTCTCTTGCAAGCATATGTACATACCACAAAATTTTTATCAGGATCTGCAATTTTCAACACCAGAGCATTTGTAAGAAACTGCTCAAAACTAGTTTCACACTCCTCAGTCCATTCAAACTTATTTTCTTTTCGCAAATATGTATTAGGATAGGAAATTTGTGAGAAGTTCATGATGAATCACATGTAATAAGATGTTATTCCCATGAATGATATTACCTCATCCACATTCCTAGGAGCTACCCATTCCATGATAGCTTTGATCTTTTTCAGGTCTATTATTATACCTTCCTTGGATCAACATGTCCCAAGTAATGAACTTATGTCTGAAAGAAGCTATACTTACTAAGATTGACATACAAATTATGCTCTCCCAACAATCTTAACACTGTTACTACGTGCTATGCATGATATTCCTCATTCTTATAATATATCAATATATCATCAATGAATACTATCACAAACCTGTACAGATAAGGACACAACACAATATTCATCAAAGACATGAAAGTAGCTAGAACATTAGTAAGATCAAATGGAACCACTAAAAACTCATAACGCCCATACCTAGTACAAAATGTTGTCATGTATATTTCCTATTCTTTGATGTGTACTTGATGATATCCTGATCTCCAGTCAATCTTCGAGAACACTGCTACTCCCTTTAGTTGATCAAACAAGTCATCAATTTGCGGAAATGGATGCCTATTCTTCATTGTCACCTTATTCAAATTCCTATTATCAATACACAACCTGAGAGTACCATATTTATTCTTCACAAAAAAAAATTGGTGCACCCCAAGGCAGCACACTTGACCTAATGTGTCCCTTATCAAGCATTTCCTTAAGCTGTAACTTTAGTTCCACTAACTCTAGAGTGCTCATCCTGTAAGGTGCCTTTAATGTTGGTGTTGCTCTTGGTACCAACTCAATAGAAAAATCTATTTGGCTATGAGGCAGTAACTCTAGAATATTCACTTGAAATACATCATGAAATTGCTACAAAACCATATACCTCTTCAAGTCTTCAGGATCTTGAACATCCTTCCCTTTGTCACTGGAAACATGCACTGCAAACAATACATGCCCTTTCCTAAAACCGTGATTTTCCTACATAGTTTTAACCATTCTCATTGATATAAGCTTCTTCTTACCCTGTAGGATTCTCTTGTCTACATCATCATCCAAGCACTCTACAACCTTCTTGTAACGATCTACCTTAGTCTCGTGAAGGTACAACCAATCCATACCCAAAAGCATAATGTAAGAACCCAAAGGAATCACATTCAGATGCGCTGATGTAGGCATACCATTCAACTCAAATGCACAAGATATCACCCAATGATGAAGTTTATTATTAGTACATGTAGCCAACTGCACCAACCAAGACTTTGCATGCACTTATTTACTCAAGCCACACTTATTCACCAGGTTAGGATTAAAATAATTATAATTAGATCCAGGATCAATCAAAATGGAAACAAATCGATCACAAATCTTACCTTCCATATCAATAATGAATGCTTGGTGATCTACTTTCTTGTTATCAAATTCTACATAGATTCAAGGTTTGCTCTGACCAATATCCCCAACTATTTGCACCTCCTAAGAATTGTATATTTGAGGTATGCCACCCTGATACAATGGATAATCCTTCTTGCAATGATCCCTACCACATATCCAACATTGCAACGGTTCTCTACCACTACCATTATTTTGTTGCTCTCCAGGTTAATGTCCATGTCCCTTCTTTATTATTTTGAACTTCTTGTAAGGGGCCACATTCTCTTTCTCATCTGCATCCTGAGGTATTTCCTACTTCAAAGGCCATTTTCCTTTGGTTTTGCCATTACCTTTCCAATCACGCTTAGGTTCAGTCTTGCGCTTTGATTGTTCATAATAGTGCTTCAACTTCCTAATGACTTCCTCCATCGACCGAGGCTCATCATACTAAATCTAATCCTTGAATTCTAATGGTTATCCATTGATGAATCTCTGAACCTTTGTCTTCTCATCCTTAAGATATGCCACATACCTCAACAACTCCAAGAACTTAATCATATACTCTTTGTCTATCATAAATCCTATATTCAATTATTAGAAATCCTTAGCCTTACCGTCATAGTATCTCTCTGACAAGTACTTCTTCCTAAAGAGTCTTTTGAACTCATTCCAACTCAACTCCTATATCCTGATGCCTCTAACATGCTTCACATCTTCCCACAAAATGTCAAATTTTCGCTTGAGATTGAATTTAAGTTATCCTAGCTTTCATTTTCTCTATATAGCCATGCAACTTGAAAAAATTCTTCATCCCAAGAAACCATTCTTCTGCATCTTCCAATTTCTTCAACTCTCCATCGAATGTAGGAGGCTTTACCTTATTGAACTCATCTAGAAGGTATCTCCTCTCATTCCTCCTGTAAAGATGATAGTGATGATGATCTTGATGTTTATCTAAACTAGAGCTAGAATAGAACCCATAAACACTACCTCTCCTATCAAGCGTATCCATCCATATACCAATTCTGATCGTGTCATCCCTGTCCAACCTGTGCCCACCATGAAACATGCTACCATATTCTCTATTAGTATTGTCCTATTGTCTGTAAATGATATGTGGTTGTCCATATCTCTACAACTCTGAAGAATCACTGCATCGACCTCTGATTTATTTTCCTGCGCCCTAGCAAGCCTTTCCTATGACTGAATAATCTTGTCATTATCTTCCTTGCAACTCCTAATTTCTGCGTTTAGACTTCTCTGATTATCTGCTATGTCAAGAGAGCACTCATCTCTGTGATGTTCATCTGATCTATAAGGAGATTCACATGAACTGTAATCCACCATTCTTCTTGTCATCTATGACCTTCTTATTCCTATAAACATACCATGTCAAATCACCAAATATAAACATAATCAAGCATACCTTAGTCAAGTTCAGGGGAGACTATCACGTCTACACAAATAAGTCTAGATTAGCATGACACACACACACACACACACACACACACACACACACACACACACACATATATAATGACACCAACATATCAACTTATTTACATCATCTCAATCATCGTGCATCGTAACTCAAACTGTAACATTGGCTACATACATGATAACTATAACCACTAGAATGCATGCACATGATTGAACTACATGCATAAAAATCATATCCTGCCTGTCTAGTCCAATTAATTTGAACCTGGAAGCTCTAATACCAATCCGTAACACCTCCTCCCCACATTTACCCTCTTTTTCTAGTTCTTTGAGTAGTTGTGAAGCAGAGTACCACTATGACCTGACCTGACCTCCTAGTTCTAGTTAAGGAAGTGGGGCCTACAACTGAGACTTATTGACCACAAATTAACATCCTACAAGTCACTCAAAGGCTAAACAACCACCCTAGGTGACCAAACCCTGAGATGGAAACCTTTTCTCTTCCCTGGGCCCATAATTGCACCCACAACAAAGTATGCATGTATTTATGAGGCTATATCCACACTCATAAGCCTAGCTGTCAGCATTTACGACCTAAAATCTTTATTTCAAAGTATGTGGTCTCGAGATCTAAGCCGCTTTTCTAAGCTAGCCTCCAGAGAAAAACTCAAAACCTCCTGTAAATTTCCATAATCATATTTAACATGACAACAATGCTAATCATTCAATTGAGCCAAAAACTTGATTTAGATTGACAAGAACATACTAGACATTTTGTCAAACATTTGGTAAACGTATAAGCTACAAGTCATGAATGCATATCTGGGTGTAAATATCTGTACTTTAGTTGGAAATCACTAAGAAGGTCTAATTCCCTCTCAAGTAGCTGCAACCACACTTGTTAGCCCATTCATTCATCAACCATTCATTAACTTATCAAAGCATATCAAGAGCCATAGCCAAAGAACATCATAAACCATGATTATAACCATAAAATAACTGGAATATTAACCATGACAAAGCAACCATCAAATACACATAATAACAAGTAAAATTTATCATAAAAAACAATAGGAAAATAGCTCTTAGTACTTCTGAAAAACCCAACCAAGCCAGGGAGTTCCACATACCATCCTACCATAGATTGAGTTGAACCAAATCTTTCTTTCAAAAAATCACCCCATGCCATATTCCAAGCATGAATGTGGGATATCATGGGATAAAAACGACATAAACAACCAAGGGAATCAATAGGTTAAACCACCTCCACCCTCAAACTATTATGATCTTGCCAAAACCAGTTAAGAGATCACAAAACCAAAACTATGTTGAATGCCTCAGAATTCCTTCACCATACATTGTGGAATTTTATTGTCTCCACCCACCTGTCGAGGGATTCCCAAAGAAAACCATCTCCACCACCAACCCTTGGGAATTTTGCTGAGACCACCTCACTCAGTTCCAAAATCTTCCAGCAATCCAAAGCTCAATCAAGAAATGAATTCCATCACACCATGGCTATCCAGGAAATGGAAAATCAAGGCTGGAACTAATGTCAAACCCGACAAAACCCATGCCATTTATATCGAATGAACCAAATTAACAAATGCATGTACCATGCATTCACACATTAGCTAGGAAGTAACACATGCAACATGTTACCTACAAAATCTTCCTGTTGAAGTCGTTGATCCAACCTTCTCCTTGCTTCCTTTGCTTTTCCTTGCTTGCTCTTGCTTTTCCTTTTCCTTCCATTGCTTGCTTGCTTTCTTTCTCATCTTGGTGCTCTCTCTTTCTCTCTTTCTCACTAATTCCAGTATAAAAACTGAAAAAAGTTTGTGAACTGATCCTCAAAATCCTTTTTATCATTGAGGCCTCTATTTTCTTCATTGTCCTTCTAATTTCCCTCTCATGTAAACCTGTGTCTCTTCACCTTCATTTTCTCCTATTTTCCTTTACTTTATAAATAAAATGCCAATTAATACCTCTTTGATTTTGCCAAAAATGATCCCCATTATAATATTTGTCCACCATTCATCTTGAAATACTTTTCCCATGACCTTCATCTTATTTTTCCTTTGTTAACCTTTATTACATGAACTTTAACTCGGGGTTGTTACAAAGTTGTTGGTGGTTGTGGTGTCGGATTGAAGTTGCATGGTTGATCTATTATGGCTGATATCTATGTGCTGGTAGTGTTTGGGTGCCTATCATTTTGAGTGCATTTAATGCAGGGTACCTCTGAGTGGAGCAACAAAGAAATCTATAAGTGGAGCAATTTATACGCACATTGTAAATGGACAAAGAAGGTATATATAATTTCCTTATGCAATTTGCATATACATCTATGTGTGTGAATGGTAAAAAAATACCACGAGCCTATTTCATGGTTTTACCCATGGAATTTCCCAAGGTATTAATTGGGTATGCAATTCTTTGATCCAGTCAACATTGAATGGGAAATCTGATTTAGTCATTAGATTTTATTTTTATTTATGAAACTTTGGTTGATCTGGTCTATGGATCAAGGTGTCAGTGTATTGGTGTAAGGGGCATCAATGAGTAATCAATCTAGTGAATTGGTGATTTGGTCGACATAGTGGTTCCTCATGTGTAATGTTGAGTAGTATGGTGCAATGATGGGTGTGAATTGATTTGGTGCAAGAAATGTTTCTTGTGATCAATCTCATGATGTATAGTCAAGTGATCTAATGAACTTTCTGGTAGTGATGATGGATCAATGCATGAGGAATCATTTTGAGTGAGTGATAGTGTAAAAATCTGGTGCGTATGGTCTGTGTGATCATTCAATGTGTGTTTCATGTAATGGTCTAGTGGCCCAAATGGTGGAGTGATGGTGTATTTATAACTATTGATTTGAGTTTATGGTGGATGTGATATTGCAACTAGGTGTTTATGTTGATCAATGATACCTATTAGAGTTTATCGTGATGTTATTCGAAGAATGCATTGTTGAAATAATATTGGTGTTACTAGGGTATGACAGTGAGTGTGTATTATTGAGAAGATAATGTTGGTGGATTGTTGGTTGTTGAGCTAGGGTTTTAGTTGCAGAAGTGAGTATTGTCTCGGTATAGTGTTGCATAGGTGGATCCAGTATGAAAATGGATGAAAGGTGATCCACATTAGTTATTGGATTTCAGTGCCTTTAGGACAAATAGTGGCTTGCCGATCAGGGAGTAGTGGCTTCCTTTAGGTGAGTTCCTAAGAAACTAATTAGGGGTCGGTGCCTCCAACAGAGCAATGTATGTGTGTTGTTGTGGAAGTGGGCACTTCCATTAGGTAGCTACTTGGAGGGAGTGGGCATTTGCATGAGATTGAGATTGATGCCTCACAAGTTTGTGCTTTCATGTTGGTAGGTGCCATTATATGATGTAATGATTGAACATTAAGAAATGAAGAAGAAATAAATGGTGGTTTTTTCCCTTTGTGGGCTTCCACCTAAAATCCCTGGTGTTGATATGTTATGATTGTGCTTCTCTTATGGTTTGAGATTTCTTCTCATGTATTATGTTTTGATTTGCTACTTATATGTTATCTTGGTTAATTAATGGATAACTTAATTGTTTAATGAAAAATAAAAAGTGGTTAATGATGATCCAATCCGTGTTATACTGATTCACCCTCACTCTCAGAATAAGCAAGCTTCCAACATTTTCCTAAAATTTCACAACCTAAGAACTAAAAACTGGACCAGAGGATCAACATGATTTCCCCTCACTATGGTCCAAGTTTCAACTTATGTAACTTCGCTTAACAAAAGTTATAGCAAAAATTCCAAGATGACCTATTTGATGCATGATTTTAAGAGAATTCAAGAACATCAACTTCCTTTTATCATATCTCCTAAACTATTATGACCTAAGATCTAAAATTTTGACTAGATGATCAATGTGAGTTCCCCTCACTATGGTTCAAGTTTAAACCTATGGAAATTCCCATATGAAAATTTATAGCGGAAATGTTAACATGAACTCCATTTTTTTTTGTTATGGGTGGTTTATCCACTGTGACAAGAACTATAGTAATTCACATTTCAGGGTGGTTTATAAATTGTGGAAAGCACATTGAGAGTGGTTTATTTTCCTGAAAAAAAAGTACCCAGGGTGGTTTATCATCCCTCTTGGTAAGCATCAATGGTTTATTAGTCCTTTTAGAAAGCACCCTCCTTCCTAGTGTTTTATCAGCCCGATAACAAGCACCTTGGGTGGTTTATTAACCTTCTTGGCAAGAACCTTGAGTGATTTATTAGCACAAAATCCAATTCTATCCTTCATCCAATTTATTTCTCCCCCCATTTATTTTTCTATTTGAATTCCTTTTTTCCCTTTTCCTTGTGTGTATTTTCATGTTCCTCATGGAACATTCTTCAAGATATTTCTTGCTGGCTACACATTTGATTAAGCAGTGGTGCCAGATAGCACCACTCAAGTTCTTCTTCCTTTTCCATGATCCCACTCTTCTGGACATTAAAATAAATTATAATCATTAATAATCAAAATCACAATTACATTACAAAAATTAAGGGGAATATATCATGGGTGTTAGAAACCCCAACCCATTTACGGGAACACCATCCTCAGTGTTCTTAGCAACAAAATAATAAAAAAAAAACTAAGCTTTATAAACATCTCTTACATTCACTTATTTAATTAAAAAAAATATAGGTATAAGACCCTTATTTGCAAAACCATCTCACAGGAGGTTTAATTGGGTCCAAACTGTTTCCATTGTACCTTGAATTGATTTATTATTCGGTTTTGGAGCATGGTTTTCTTCCGATCTAGGATGCATACTATTTCTGGTTGGAACTATCCCTCGAGTTCCACCTGTATTACATACCATTCAAAACCATGATTAGCATCATGAACATACTTCTTAAGCAAGGAAATATGAAAAACATTGTGTGCTTTCACTATGGGTGGCAAGGCCAATCTGTCAGCTACTAGTGTAAATATTTCCAAGATTTTAAATGGTCTGCAATATCTAGGTTCCAACTTGGCACATGAACCCACTTTCAATGAGATTTTCCTTGGCTTAATGTGAAAATAGACATGCTCTCCCACTTGGAATGATCCAAGTGGATGTTGGTGGCCACCCACCTATCCCATTTGGACCCCCGCAACTGTCTCTTTCAGTTTTTCAGTTTCCGTAATTGTAGCAAAATTTACTATTTTTAGCAGTTTTTTCGGGTCCTGAACT
>APFE030364795.1:112877-126132 GCA_000404065.3 Pinus taeda
ATAGACTTGCGCCAAAAATAGCCTGCGGGACCACTTAGTGAAGGCGACTCCTTTCCACTAAGCTCCATCATCTTGTTGCATTCTCAACAAGAATTTCTTGTTGCACACTTTTCAACAGGAGTGTGACTTGATAATTAGGCCTTGGGTTGGTCCTAATTCCTAGGGTCAATGTATATTACCATGATAGATCACCTCAAAAGTCTCACATAATTTGAGTAGGTTTTCATAGGATTTTTTAATTAATTAAAATTTCCTACTAGACAAGAATTTTAATTAATTCCTTATGTAATTTGTAAATAAGTGACTCTAGGATATGTTGGTGGCATGTGGTCCTAAGTCCCACTTTGGAGGTCAAAAAATGACCATTCCCCCTTAAAACCCACTTTCTCTAATGTTAGTGGCCAAAAGTGAAGAAAAAATACCAAAAATTTAATAATTGAAGACAAATTAAATATGTCTCTAATTAAAAAATGACATGGAAAATAAAAGTGAAGTCATGAACCAGTTATAGGATGAGTTGGATGTCACATGGGAAGGTCAAGGTCATCTCCAAGAAGGGTTCAACTTACCAATAGTTATATTCTCCCTTGAGGGCCACGAATTTCCACATTAACAACTCGACTAGGAACCTGAGATTTCACGGATTTATGGTGCAGTTTATGGTTGAGTTGTCTTAATTTCTTAGTGACGTGTCTCCACTCATATCTCCACATCCTTCCACCTGTTGAATTTTAGTAGCATCAGATTTGCTCTAGCCTTGACATTTGGAGGAGAGGTTGAGGCACATGAGATCTCCAAGACCTAGAAATCGTTTTGAGAAATTCCAACCAGATGAGTAGTTATTAAAATAATTAATATTTTTAATGGGTTCCTAAGTCTAAACTTAGGAAAATAAAAATATGAACATGTATTAATAAAGATAAGGGTGAGAAGCTTCTAAGAGACAAGGATCAAGTATGTTTTAATCTTAGCCATTGATTAGGGACTTAATCTCGGCAATTGATGCATCAACAGGAAAATTATAAGAGAAGACTTGAGGATCATTTAGAGACACACCAACAGATACTTAATATCTCAAGGAAAATCAATTCTCGAGTGGAGGAGATCGATTTCAAAGGGAGAGTTGCAAGGTGGAGGAAGAGGAGGGCATCAATAGCAGGCAATGGCTGAGGGGGAGGTGATGTAGGGACAGTGGGAGACAAAGCAAAGAGAGATGCAATCCAGAGGAGAGACGCAGAGCCACTCAAAGCCATGTTGGGCCCATCAGAATGACGCATGGGGTGACGAAGAAGTGTGAGCAGGGAAAGTCTCAGGTGTTTTCTTTCTGTTTCTCTCTAAAATCATTCCTTGTAAAAGCAATTTCTACTGAAGATTAATAAAACCCTCATCTGTTGCATTTGTTTTCCCACATTTGGATTTCTGGGGACAATTGTCCAAAAATATTGTGTTAATGTGATTGGTTCTTATGCATGTATTTTTCTCTAGGTAATTGTGTGATAACTGCAGTAGAATTTATTTTAATATTTTCCAAAGGGATTTCATAAATAACTTATTGTGAATAATAAGTAGGTGAAATAAATCAGTTACTACAGTAGTAGAATTTCAATTTAGAAATTTTCACATGGTATTAGACAAGAGATCCAGCAACAAGAGAGGAAAATCAATTATGGGTCAAGAGAATGATGCAAAGGCATCCACTCAATGGGACTCATGCAGATTTTCAGAAGAATGCACAAGGGACTTAAATTATGATTATTCTATGTTAGCTTCCAGATTGGAAGAAGAATTTGCTTGCTTAGCAAACTCTGCCTCCTCAGAGGTTTGGTATATAGAAAGTGGAGCTTCCTGGCATATGACAGGAATCTGAGAATGTTTTTTAGATTATCAAGAAGAAATAATGAATTTTCAGATCACCATGGGGAATAAGGAAAAGTGTACTCCAATAGGAAGAGGTACTATAGATTTTCAAACCGAAGCAGGAGAGCGGCTTAGTTCAACCAATGTGTTACATGTGTCAGCATTGGGGATGAACTTACTTTCTGTATCTCAACTTCAGAACAAGGGCTATGATGTTTTCTTCATTAAGGAGAAAGTATATGGAAAAAAGTAGGCCCATATTGGAATCAGAAGTAACAGGTTGTACAGGTTGCAGCTAGAATCACCAATTGCATTGATAGGAATTAATGGAGACAAAGATTTGAATGAACTATGGCACAAGAGGATGTGACACTTACACCATAGGGCTCTGAGAATTCTCAGGAAAACAATATCAGGAGTTCCATATCTAAGTACTGAACAACATGAGGCATGCATAGGGTGCACTCTAGGCAAGTATGTCAAAGCAACAGTTTCCAGAAGTAAAAATAGGGCTAAGAGTGTGCTATGATTGATACACTCAAACATATGTGGACCGATGTCAACAAAATATCTTAGTGGTGTTGAATACTTTGTCACCTTCATCGATGACCATTCCAGGAAGACTTGGATCTACTTTCTGAAAGTCAAGGATGAGGTTTTCGGTCAATTCAAAGAGTTCAAGGCTCTAGTGGAGAATTTGACAAGGAAGAAGATAAAAGTGTTGTGCTCAGACAATGGTGGAGAATATGTTGACAAGGACTTCACCTATTTTTGCGCTAAGGAAGGCATTAGAAGAAATTGGACAACTCTCTACAATTCAGAACAGAATGGAGTAGTAGAAAGGAAAAATAGGACTATTGTGGAAGCAGCTAGAGCAATGTTGTATGATCAGGATATGTCTAAATTCCTGTGGGTAGAAGCATGCAGCATGGAAATTTATGTTCAGAACAGGACTCTTCACAGGGCATTGAGCAAAATCACTCGGGAGAAGGTCTTCACTGGGAAGACACCTGAAGTCAGTTATTTCAGGATATTTGGGAGTTTAGCGTATTTTCGTATACCTGAAGAGAAGAGGAAGAAATTAGATCAAACTACTGAGAAATGATATCTTGTGGGATATAGCAAGAATGCCAAGGCATATAGAGTCTATCTTCCAGGGAGTAGGAACGTAGTAGTTTGGTGGGATGTAAAGTTCATGGAGGATAGAACTTTGAGGAAATCCCAAGAAATGCCTTCCAAGGAGTTGTCGAAAGACGAGCTGTTGGTCAAACCACTTCAACCAGCGGAAACTAGTACCAAAAATTCTCTTGAAGAAAAAGCTTCAGAACATGAGAAATCTTAGGAAGAGGAAGAGTTGATAGATGTGCCTATTACCAGTGGAATAAAAAGTTAGGAACTCCGACAGATTCTACGGAATGTAGAAGACTTCATTGGTGCACCTAGAAATAGTAAAAGAGAGCAAAGACAGCCAGACAGATACCAAGCCTTAGTATCTCAGGTTGGGGAACCTTCTATTTTTCAGGAGGTTGTTCAGCATCAAGTATGGGTGGATGCTATGGTGGAGGAATACAACTTTATAATGTTCAATAATGTCTAGGAAGTGGTACCTAGGCCTCAGGACAGATCAGTGGTAGGTTCGAGATGGATCTACAAGGTCAAATATGTTGCAGACGGCAATGTGGAGAAATACAAAACCAGGTTTATGGCTAAGGCTTATGCTTAGAAGGAAGGGATAGACTACGAAGAAACCTTTTCCCCAGTAGCCAGATATACTTCTATTAGAACCGTGATATCTCTTGCAGCGCAGATGGATGTCAAGATGACATTCTTGAATGGGGTAATAAAAGAGGAATTATACATTGAATAGCCAGAAGGTTTTGAGACACATGAGAAGAAATATCATGTATGCAGATTAAAGAAAGCCTTGTATGGGCTTAAACAGACACCTAGGGCATGGTACGGTCGAATAGATGGCTACTTACAGAAGATGGGGTTCTTCAAGAGTGACGCAGACCCTAATCTCTACTATGTGGTTGTAGAGAATGAGCCTCTAATCGTAGTGTTATATGTGGATGATCTCTTCCTAATAGGATCATCTAGGTTCATCAAAGACTGCAATAAGAACTTAGCCACAGAATTTGATATGAAGGATTTGGGACAGGTGCATTATTTCTTGGGGTTGGAAGTTTGATAGCATAAGGGTGAGATCTTCCTTGGACAAGAGAGATATGCTAAAAAAATATTGAAGAGATTCAGGATGCAGGATTGTATACCTATGACTACCCCAATGATCACCAACTGGAAAAAGATTGATCCCACCTTGTACAGGCAGCTTATAGGGTCCTTAATGTATCTGGTAGATACCAAGCCAGACATTTGTTATGTTGTCAACACCCTCAGTCAGTTCATGGCAGAACCTAAGAGGGAGCACTAGGCAACAGCCAAACATGTTCTCAAGTATATACAAGGAACAGTCGAGCATGGACTATTGTACACAAGAGGCAATGACATCAGGCTGAGTGGGTTCATTGACGCAGATTGGGCTGGAAGTTCGGTAGATCGGAAAAGTACTACTAGGTATTGTTTTAACATTGGATCAAGAATGACCTCCTCATGCAGTAGGAAACAAAAATTTGTGGCTCTGAGCTCAGTTGAAGCAGAATACATGGTAGTTGGCACATCTTCATGTGAAGCCATATGGATTAGGAAATTGCTTGTGAATCTATTTAGGAGAAGGATGGAAGTGACTAGGATCATGTGTGATAATCAGAGTTGCATGAGCTCTCTGAGAATCCATTATTTCATGATCAGCCAAAGCACATTGATATCAAGTGCCAATTTTTTAGAGACTGTGTCCAGCAAGGAGAAGTATAGTTGAGATACACTCCTACAGGAGAACAGGTGGCAAACATCCTCACCAAGGCTCTAGGAAGAACGAAGTTTGTTTATTTCAGGGAGAAGATGGGGATGGTAAAGAATCCATTTCAGTAGCAGAAATGGATAAGTGTCAGGAGTTGCAATGCAGCAGCCTACAGTGGCAGTGACAGTGTCATGGGCAGTAGTACAAGAAGCAGCATTGCAGAGGATGTGAGATAGCAGGCCAAGCATCAACATAGGTACTGATGTGGAAGATCAGTGTGATGTTTCTAATATCTATAGTGAAAAATTGTTAGAGCACATTCCTCGCTAAGAGGGAGTGTTGATTTTTGGTAGCATCAGATGTGCTCTCGCCTTGAAATTTGGAGGAGAGGCTAAGGCACATGAGATCTCCAAGACCCAGAAATCATTTTGAGAAATTCCACCCAGATGAGGAGCTATTAAAATAATTAATATTTTTAATGGGTTCCTAAGTCTAAACTTAGGAAAATAAAAATATTAATGGGTATTAATAAAGATAATGGTGAGAAGCTTCTAAGAGACGAGGATCAAGTCTGTTTTAATCTTAGCCATTTATTATGGATTTAATCTCGTTCGTTGATTAATCAATAGGAAAAGTATAAGAGAAGACTTGAGGATCATTTTAAGACACACCGACAGATACTCAATATCTCAAGGAAAATCGATTCTCAAGTCGAGGAGATCGATTTCAAAGGGAGAGTTGCAGGGTGGAGGAAGAGGAGGGCATCAGCAGTAAGCAATCACTGAGGAGGAGGTGACGCAGGGACAATGGATAAAATGCAGAGAGAGACGTAGTCTAGAGGAGAGACACACAGCCACTCAGAGCCATGTTGGGCCCATCAGATTGATGCAGGGGTGACACAGAAGTGGGAGCAAGGTCTTCAAAGTGTCAAAGGGTCTCAAAGGGAAAGTCTCAAGTGTTTTCTTTCAGTTTCTCTGTAAAATCATTCCTTGTAAAAGAAATTGCTTGTGAAGATTAATAAATCTCACCGGTTTTCCCACATTGGGTTTTTCCGGGGACAATTGTCCAAAAATAATTGTGCTGATGTGATTGGTTCTTCTGCATGTATTTTTCTCTGGGTAATTATGTGATAACTGCAGTAGGATTTATTTTAATATTTGTCGAAGGGATTTTGTAAATAACTTATTGTGAATAATAAGTAGGTGAAATAAATCAGTTATTACAAAAGTAGAATTTCAGTTTAGAAATGTTCACACTAATCATAGTTAGTACACTCACCATTCCAGGAGTCCTCATGTGGTCAACTAGTAGACTTCACTATAGTCCACACAGGGGGAAGTTACCATAGATTTAGTTGGTAGTTTAAGTGAGGTGTAAGAAACGGTGAATTAAGGGATATGTCCATCCTCACATCCACTCCACTTCACAAATGTCACACTTAGAAAATGCACACGAGGAGGGGATTGATACAATACAACAATGGGCAGATCAACGTAGGCCAGCAAGAGACTTGACAACAGTCGGATGGTCCTCTTGGAGAACTTGACGTACAATGGGATCTTCACGTTCTTCCACTTGTAATTCGACTTAGCATTGGGATTTTCTCCCAATTGTTGTATAAATAAGCCCAATGGGCTCACTTTTATCCATGGTTGGAAGTTATATGCTTTGGCATATGTTGTCAAAATAATTCTTGTTTTAATAATATTTGAAGTCTTTGGGGTTTATCTTGGCTTGTACAGTCGTGAATTCTCTTGGTGTATGAGGTAAAATTGTACATTTCCTAATGGTTTTGATGTTCTTATTTGTATTAGTTTTCTATCTTTCTTATGCTTATTTGTATCACAGCCTGAAGGTAATATTCCCTAGGGAGGAGAAACTAAAACTACTTGTAGTTACTCTTAGACTTGTCCATCTTATAAATGTGATTTAGGCTTGTGGATTATTGTTTGAACCACAAGCTAAATCTATTCATTAGAAAGGAAAGTGCTCTTGGTAATAATTTTTGTATTGCAAATACTCGTTTTAATTGTGTGCAAGTTACCAGATACTTGGAGTTTGGGGATTCAAGATGTTGTTGGCTAGACTAGCCAACGCCAAGTTAGCCAAAGAGCCCCACATACAAGCTACATTGATCCAACCCTTATACCTTCAAGAGGATCAAAAGAAGGCCTTCAAATCACCGACACTACTTCCTTCCATCCTCTTCAAATTTAAATTTCTTTGGTCACTTATCTTGTGAGTATTAGAGATCTGAGCAATAGGCTCCAAGTTTGGATTGTTGTTTGAACGATGGTTCCATTTGCCCCAAGAGGTACTGATTTTGCTTGGTTCCTCTTGAGAAAATTATAACAATTCTTCATTTATTTAAATCCATTACATTTTTTAAAATTAATTCTAACATATGCTAAGTTTTGACCACCTTATTTTTCAAGTTTTGATATACTTCTTACTAATTTCCCATTTGTTGTCTTCTTAGGCATATTCGAACGGAAAGGACCCTTGCTTTGGTTGTTGTCAAGATCATCAAACTTGCATACTTTTGCGTTGCCCTCTTGAGCCAAGTTTGCAGACAGTTTGGTTTGCACTTTGACCAGTTTTTGGGGCAGCAAAGTAAGTCTTTTAGTGTTGCCTTTTGGGCTGAGTTTTCAACCTTCAAAGATTATCCTTTTGGGTAGAGTGTACAAGGAAGAAACAATGAACAATTTACCCTTTGGACACTTACATTGAACACCTTGAAATATCACAAACTTTAAACCATTAGACTCTGTTTTATTCTCTTTCTTCATTAGAAAATCTTGGAAGATTTTCACTCTATAACATATTTATTTCTCCCATTTGCTAAAGGGAGTTTTAGGAAATTTTTTGTAACTTTGGTTTTCCTAATTCTTGCAATGCCTCTTCAGGATGTGATCCCTTGTAACATTAATATTCTAATTCACAAACATTTGGAGAAGGAATTTTTTCTCTCAAGGGACTTCATTGTAAGCCTCTCCCCAAGCTCGATGCTCATCCCTCCTTCAATAAGAGGAACTCTAATAAAAGTTTACTTTTGTTTGGGAGCTTGAGGATTTTTTTCCTTGCCATCCCTTTCACCCATTTGGGGAAAATGTCCCATGTGATGCTTCAGAGGTGGTTTTGATAGAGTTGAGTACATCCAGTTTTCACTTTCAATTTCTTTCTTGAAATTTTCATGTAATCTCTTTAACTTATAGATTTAATTGTTTGCAATGCATTCTCTCATTTTGAAATTTCATTAATTTGGTTAATTCTCTCATTAGATATCTAGTTGAATTAATTTTCCTTTACTTTCAAGCACTTCCTATTTTGCATCAATATTTCACTAGCAATTTTGGCATTTTGTGCGATAATAATTTACCTCCAACTTAGGTTGGTTGAAGTAGTAAATAGGGATCCTCCATTCCCTATTGCCTCCTCACTATGAGTTCAAGGCCCTGTTGAGGCTAATATTTGGGGAAGGGAGTCACCTTGAATTTTGTTTTAGATCCTAAGACTTACTCACTAACCAAAGCTAAAATTTACCAAGATAAATTCACTAAGCTACAAAGCAAGGTTGATTTTGATTTTATGCTGCATTGACTCTTTTTTGCCAAGTATTGTTCATTTTGAGCATTTCATTACATTTCCCAGTATTTTCAAGTTATCACACTTGTTAAGTCATCATTTTCCATTTTACTTTTGAAAGCACTTATCTCTTGTGGCATCTGTATTTCACACTTTACTTTCAAGAACTTCATTATTATATTTCATGGGAGCATTTATTTAGCAAGTACTTAAAATTTTGCACTGATCTTTTGATTTCATTTTTCAATTTCAATACTTGTGATGTATATGCTCATGAATGAGCATTAATTCTATATAGCGGATTGTATCTTGATCATCTTTACTAATTCATAGAACTTGACTTAATTAATTAAGCCTTAGATATTTTGTAGGGTCCACCCCCCTTTCCTTTGAAAGGAACAAGCCTAGACAAAGGAGTTTAGAATTGAGTGACAACCTCAACTCAACACTTTCACTCAAAGCCACACTAAGTGGAGTTAAATGTTTTCCCATAATCATCTCATGTGTGGGTTAAGGCGGCAATAGGGGTCAAATCCCAAAGAACCAATTGTTAGTTGAACCAGAAAAATGGAGGTGGAATAAGAGCTTGTAATGTATGGAATAGGGATAAATGGAACACACTATCTCGATCAAGGGTTCCTAAGTAGTGCCCCTCCTATACCCATTAGGCCAGTAGGGTGTTAGAAAATCAAAAAGGCAGAAAGATTTTCTTGTGTTGATAATTACTTGTGATATTTTTGTAGTTTTATTATATTCTCTTATGTTCTTTCTTTATCTTATTTTCGTCAAGCAATCATCAAAACAAACCATGAAGATCAATGACACCAAATGTAGGCACTTTGCCAGGGCTAAAACCCCTTTATAAGGAAAATTCAATCAAACTCTTCAACTATAAAAATCAAGTTGAGATAGACCAAGACCCTAGACCAAAAGAACTTCCTCCTCCACCAAGTCAAACTTCCAATATGATTCAGCATACTTCAGTAGTCTCTTCTTTTCCAACAGCTTGAACCTAGCAACAACCCAAAATTTTGGTCTCCAGCAAATCCTCCCCCACCAAGTCAGCCTTCCAATATGATTCATCATACTTCAGCAATCTCTTCTTATCTAACAACTTCATCCTAGCAACAACCCATAATTTCGGTCCCCAACAAATCTAGAATTTCAACCCAACTATATTACGGTAACTTCTACCCTTCCAGCAGCTCAATAGCTTCACATGTGTGTGTGTGTGTGTGAGAGAGAGAGAGAGAGAGAGAATTTTTACTTCTTGTTCTTGACAAAGACCTCCTCCTTCATTACCCCTTTCCACCTTCCTTGAATTTCGCACTTTTTACTACCCTAGCAACTGTAGATCAAACTTGGTGAGTGAGTGATCCAAACGACGTCGAGTTGTTGCCTTTATATAGGATATTTTGCCCCTCAATTAGGCCAACTTTTCCAATTTGATGCCGACTTGGTGGAGGAGGCCTATAAGACCTAATTTACATAAAATAAAATTATTTCTTTACAGATGAAGCCCAAGAAGGGTCTTTTACATTAGGAAATGGACAAATACACTTGATACGAACCCTAGAAGCCTATAATGGAGGCTTTGACCTATAAACCATTGACCCAAGCATGAAACCCATGCTTTAATAAGTCAATTTATATAATAATAAAATTTTGTTTTATTACATCACAACTCAAATACAATTATGAAGATCGATATTAGTTACATTCTTCAACACTCCCTCTTACCTAGGGAGGTATTCATAATTACATATTGTTATGCAACTAGCTCAAAAAATAGAAGAAAGAGATAGATCAACGACTTCAAAAGTAGCCTCTTCGAGTGGAAAACTCCTTTACATTACACAAATGAACAAATTTTGGATGATATAAAGTCTAACAGGTCACAAAATAATCAGAGCCGACATAACAATAATAATGTAAGGGCACAACAATAATAATAGTGGGCTTCTATGGGGCACAATAATAACAATATGGGGACAACAAGGGCACAAAAATAACAATAAGGGGCTATAATGACAATAATAATAAGGGAATACACTAGTATTATAGGGACCTAACATGCCCCTCTCCTTCAAAAAGGTGGTGTACACAATGCTTGAGTAGTTCTTAATGCTTCTATATAAAATTCTCATCCTCCCATGTGGAATATTCAGCGGGTAAGTTCTTCCACTTGATGAGATACTCTGATATTGATTGAATTCATAGTTGTAGATTTCTTTTTTCCGTGACTGCTTCAGGTTCCAATATGATTTTTCCTTCCTCGTAAAGTTCTGGAAATATTGTTTGAACTGGGAGCTTGTCACCTATAAACTTCTTTAAGCATGAAACATGGAAAATTGGGTGCACTCTAGAAGATGTAGGAAGTTCCCATTTATATGTCATAGTACCAATCTTTTGCAACACCTTGTAGGAACCATAATACTTTGGTAATAATTTACTATCCTTCTTAGCTTGCTTAAGGGGCATTTTTTGTATGGTTGTAGTCGTAGAAATACCCAATAACCTACATCAAAACTTCTTTCACTATGATGTTGATATCCCTATTCTTTCATTCTATTGTGTGCCAAAGTGAGGTTATCCTTTAAGAGTTGGAGAACTTTTTGTTGATGCTCGATGTGATCTTCCACTCCTTGAACCTTAGAATTTTCTCTTAAATATGATGTGATGGATGGTGGAGGATATCCATAAGGTGCCATAAATGGGGTCATTTTTGTTGCAATATGGAAGGAAATGTTATACCACCATTCATCCAAAGGCAACCATTGGACACATTGTGTTTGTTTATCATATACAAAGCAACAAAGATATCCTTCCAAACATTTGTTCATTATCTCAGTTTTCCCATCATATTGAGGATGATAAGATGAGCTATGAGCTAACTGAGTACCCGGACAAGAAAATAATTTTGTCCAAACATTTCTAGTCAAAATAGGATCTTTGTTGGTTACAATAATCTTTGGGTTTCCATGTAGATTTTGAATTGTTTCCATAAATGCAGTAGAAATTGTACTAGCTTTAAATGGATGAGCTAATGCACAAAATTGTGCATACTTGGTAAGTATATCAACTACCACCATGATGACATTCTTTCGTTCGAACTTGGATAAACCTGTGACAAAATCCATTGAAACCTCCTCCCCGCGTTGAATTGGAATGGATAAAGGTTGTAATAGACCTAGGGTCTTAATTGTCTCAACTTTATTTTGTTGGCAAACCAAACATTCCACCACAAACTTTTGAATATCAAATTTAAGGCCATCCCAAAAAAAAATCCTTCTTAACCCTGCAATAAGTTTTTAAAAATCATGAATGCCATCCTAAGGGAGAGGTGTGCAATTCCAGAAGAATCTTTTGTTTGAGTTGGGAATTCTTATAAAGGTATAAGCGATCTTTGTACCATAATGAATCATTTTTCCAGATAAATGTATCAAATTTACTAGGATCTTGTTGCAACTTTTGAATGAGTGCCCACACTTCTTCATCATTTTTCCATTCATCCCTTGCTTTGTTTATCTAGTCTGGTTGGATAATAGAAATTTCACAAAGCAATGCTTCCACATCCTCATCCTTTCTTGTGAGTGCATCTGCAACAATATTTTTCTTCCCTTTTTTGTAGATGATTTCAAAGTCATAACCCAACATCTTTGTGACCCATTTTTGCTACTCTTCTAAAAATAATCTTTGTTCTAAAAAGTATTTAAGACTATCATGATTTGTTTTCACCTTGAAGTGTCTTCCCATTAGGTAATGTCACCATTTCTTAAGTGCATGTAGTATTGCCAACATTTCCTTCTCATAAATAGCATCGTATAAATACTTTCCTTTGATTGGACGACTTTCAAAATAAATGGGTCTTTCTTCTTGCATTAAAACAACACCAATTCCATTTCCTGAGGCATCACATTCCACAATAAAGGTTGTTGTGAAGTCTAGCATAACTAAGACCAGTGGTTGGCACATTTCCTCTTTAAGATGTTCAAAGGCCTTCATTGCTTCTAGAGTCCATGAAAATGTATCTTTCTTCAGTAATGTTGTTATAGGTGTTGTTATTATCCCAAAATTCTTAACAAACTTGTGGTAATACCCTGTCAACCCGATAAATCCTCGCAGATTCTTTATGGATGTGGGGATTTTCCATTCCTTAATGGATTTAATTTTGCTTGGGTCTACCTTAATACCTTCATGAGATACAATATGACCCAAATATTCCACCACTTGTACTCTAAAGAAACATTTGGAGGTTTTTTCATATAATTGTTTATCCTCCAATAGTTTGAGCACTTTGTCAACATGTTGAACTTGATCCTTCCAAGACTTGTTGTAGATTAGTATATCATCAAAAAATACCAACACAAATTTTCTAGGGAAGGGTTTGAAAATGGAATTCATCAAACCTTGAAATGCAGAAGGTGCATTGGTAAGGCCAAAAGGCATAACCAAAAATTCATAATGACCCTCATGAGTTCTAAATGTTCTTTTTGGAATATCTTCTGCCTTCATTCAGATTTGATGATATCCTGAATAAAGGTCCAACTTGGTGAAGTAAATTTCTCCATGCAATTCATCCAATAATTCATCAATGACAGGAATGGCAAATTTATCTTTAATAATGAGATTGTTGAGATCCCTATAATCCGGACACATGCACCATGATCCATCCTTCTTGTGCACCAATACTACTAGAGCAGAGAAAGAACTTTGATTAGGTTGAATTATACCAGCCTCTAGCATTTCTGCAACCATATATTCAATTTCACTCTTTTGGGCATAGGGATATCTGTAAGGCCTGACGTTTGGAGGAACACTTCCTAGAATCAAATGAATAGCATGATCATGATCACAAATAGGTGGGAGGCCTTTTGGAGTCTCAAATACCTTGGAATGATTGTCCAAGACTTTTTGGAGATCTGGAGAAATATATGATTTTGATGTGGGAAC
>APFE030364795.1:132977-146182 GCA_000404065.3 Pinus taeda
AATTGAAGATTTCCAATTAAAATAATAATAAATCTATATGTATATATTAATATATTGATTGGAAGGCTTTTGACAACGATCACTTCTTTCCATTGGATCCCCTTCAGGCCTTTGGGATACCTACTACTTTCTTATATTATATAGTTGGGGCTTGCTATTTGTTGGCGTGTTGGGGTAAACAAAATGCATTTTTTTTTATCTAGCAGTTGGAGTCTACGGAATAAGAAAGAAATTTGATAGCTTGACAAAAGTGGTACAAAATATGTTTTGTTTTGTTTTGTTTGTTTGTTTGTTTTTTTTTATCTCTCAGTTGGACTCTATGGAATAAGAAAGAAATTTGATAGCTTGACAAAAGTGGTAGAGAAAAGATTAATCTCTCCTACCTTGACAGAACTGGTGGTCAAGATCAACACCTACAATAATTTTGTTGTGGAATATTATCAAAACCAATAGAAGGATATGAAAGAGTGTATAGTAAGAACCTTGACAAACATGGACACTGAAACTTGCAAAATTATTTGTAGGAAGAGAAAATTATGTTTCTTTTTTCAAAACATGTATGTTCGTATATTACAATTTAATGAATATGTTTTCCTATTATCATATATGGTTTCATACTTTAACAAAACATTTGCCAAGACTTCATAATGTTCTATTATTCACTGAAAGATTTGCCAAGATCTTACAAGATTTTATAATTCAGTGAAAGATTCGCCATGACTTTACAAGATAATATAATCTGGTGAGAGATTCACCAAAATTTTTTTAAATACATATTATATTATTGACAAAATCCCCTCCCATTTTTCCTATGTATCATGGGGATTCACCCATTTATTATACATATAAATTTAGGGTGGTGCTTAAAGTTTTCCCTGAATCCAGTATGCCATTTGGGAGATATGGGTTTAAACAAGATGCTATAGGGTTTCCTGTAGTACTAGAGGATGTCCAAGTTTACTACAAGAAATAGTCTGAAAACTTTAGGAAGATAAGAAAGGTGAAATAAAATGTGGGAAATGTGTCTAATGGTGGAATACAGTATAGGGAAGGAGAGCATCACCAATGGCCAAGCCCAACACTCCAAGAAGGTTGGATTTGACTAAGATAGCTTGCTCATGGTAACTGAAAGATAGAAGTTCATAATAACTAAGTTATGAAGACATGTGCAGAAGAAAACAAAGGGAATTATCACCTCCAGAGGATGATGGATTGATCGTCAACTTGGTAGCAACATGTATGCCTGTCAAAAAACCATCAAGTAGGTACAAGAATGCAATATTCTTGACCTATTCTCTCAAGCAAATTATAGTTATAAATTTGTTGTTAATTCCTGAGAGATGACATTTTATAAGCTATGGATGGGTCAGTAGTCTCATCCTCCTTCAACTAGTTAATTTCAACTCACTCCTTCACTCATGCAATGTGGAAATACCAAATTAGGAAGGGTGATGATTTTGAGGAATGGGGACAATAATTAAAAGAAGAAATTTTTGCAAAGGCCAAGTCACCATAACACTCCAATCCATCCATCCACTTCATATCCACTATCTATCCATCATTCATCCATCCTATTTCATAAGAAAAAAATTAATATTTTTCAAGAGCAAACCCTACACTTTGTCCCACCCTGAAAATTTCTTGAAAAGATACACAGAACACATCCTCTCCATTTTCACAAACCTACACTACTCCCTCTGAGCCCTAGCATCGTCCTCCAACCCCTCTACATCATTTCTCATCACTCTCATACAGTTATAAGACCCTAAAAGAGAAGGAATGACTCCTACAGGAAGGAAAAATGTTGCTACAAGAAGGAAGAAAGGAATAATTTGTGCTAAAATCCAAAATGGCAGTTTCTAAGAGAGACCTAATCAAAACAGAGAACTCTAAGGCCATCAGGCAATCATCTAGGCCACAAAAGAGAATAAGAAGGAAAAAAAAGGAAAAAAGGCATGCACCATCAAAATAGAACTCAAACTGCAGTGATGAAAAGAGGCTTTCCAAGAGGTCTCTAATGTCTTTCTAGCTTTTTCCCAAGCCCTAAAAGATGTTATAGAAATGGGAGAAAGGCATAGAAGTCAAGTTGAGGGCCTACCCTATGCTTAGACAATCATTTTAGCTAAAAACGGGTTTAAAAATGCTTCTACAAGGTTTCCTGTAGTTACTCTAGGCTATTATAGGGTTTCTTGAAGTTACTACAGGTATTACTACAGGATATCCTAGTTCTCATCTTAAGGTGTTTTGAAGGTTTCAGAGGTATCCAAATGGTGGAAAAAGGTAGCAAAATGTTGGAAAAGGATGTGGAAGACCTTGCCAAACTGAAACATATTCAAGAATCCATCTTGAATAAGGGGAAGAAAGTAGACTAATGGTCTCAAGAAACACTGTGATTTCTTCTATACACAAATAGTTTTGGAAAAATGAGTGAAAATGGAATGAAGGTTTCAAGGGGGAGGATATGAATGAAATGGATCTACAAGCTAGCAGAGTTCATTTGCAAAGAGTAAAGTTATGTTTTTTTGCTTGAAATATTGTTAAACAATCATGAAAATAACAACTACATTTTTGTGCTTGTCCTTACAGAACTCACAACCAATATTCTTAAGAGAAAACATTGTGGAATGCATAAGAGAGAGGCCACCAGGGCCATGAATGAGGCACGATTAGGTCACTAAGTTGCTTAGAAGATAGGCAACACTTTCAGCAGGGGGTATGATGGGCCTCTAAATTAGACATAAAGTAAGGCCCATCTGACCATCCGTGAGTACATTAAACCTATCTTTTTGCATTAGATAATTTATTTTTAATTTTAATATGTTCATTAGGAAGTTATATGGATAATTTCATATTTGTGCCTAATATTATTTATTTTTGTGGAATATTGTGAAAATATTGAACAGATTATGAAGATTTTGAGGAGATAATTTAGGGAATTGCTTTCTACTACAGGAGGATAATTATTAAATAATTAATCAATACGATATTCTGAAATAATTGCACAAATTCTGGAGCTCTAATGATTGAGAAAATCTAGGAATATGTTCCTTGTCATTTAATGCAAATTCCTAGTATTGGGAACCAAATCCACTAATTAAAGGATTTTGGTGGGGAAAGCTTCATCCTTTCATGGGGAATGCTTCCTAATCATTTTGTATAAGTACCATGTCAAAGTTTCCTCTAGGATTTTATTTTTCTTAGTCTTCTTGTGTAGAGAACTCGTATTTTTGTAGCTCCAATGTCATTTTTTGTAGGGATGTAATTGTATTGATGGAAATAATGAAGATTGGTGTCATGGTCAGCTTCTAAATCTTGGTCTCCTTCATAAGAATATGAGCTTCCATGGGCTTAACCATCTCAGGACCCTCAGAGCCCTTTTGTATCATTTATTTTTCTTCCTTTTACTTCTTATTCACATACATCTCTTGTTCTTGTTTTCTATTTTTGCATTTAGTATTAATGGTTTCTTATTGTAGGATTGAGTTAAATGGTTGATCTAATTTATTTTGCATGATTGAAAGCATCATTTCATCATTGGAACAACTTTTTAAGGTCATAGTAATCATTGAGATACTTGGATAATTTTGTTTATTCCCAAATCTAGATTTCTGGAAGTCCCTTGTGGCAAATAACAACTACTTTCTGGTATTTTTTAGAGCATGCTAACGAGCTTCAATCGATTTGATTCCACTTCCATTATATAAAAAAAATAATTAGAGTTAAAAAAAATTACCCCATTTCATTTTCACTTGATTAAGTTAGGCATTTGATAGATTTACTAGATCACTAGTTCTCAAATTTCTAGATTTTAGTCTAGTAATTTTTTGCTATTTTTTTAGCGTGGGTTAACAAAGATATTTTTGAGTGGTTTCACTTGGAATGGACACCTAAGACATCCTAGTCAATAAAAAAAAATTGTTCCATCCAATTTGTATTTGATTTTCTTGGTCATTCGGTGAATTATAGTTTCCTATAGTAAATTTGTTATTTCTTGTAGTACTCTTCCAATGTGTATATTATTACCCATATTTCATTAAGAAGATTAGTTATGATCCCTTACGGTTGAATCAATACCCCTAGGCTCTAAATAAATTATTAAGGAAGACTAAATACCACTTAGGACTTTCCTCTATACCTATGCAAAACATTTCAACAATTTGGGCTAACGGACAAATTTCTGGATTGGATAATACAATGATGATTTTCTTGATTGCCGGATCCAATGAACTATGTTAATGGATATAAACTCTTCGAAATGTAATGGTTGAAATTAAATTCATGATATTTACTTTATGCAATTATAATATGTTTCTTTCCTTGTACTTTGTTGCTTGCAATAGGTTAAGATTTCCATTTCAAGCATTTCATTTTCTCCAATTAGTTTAGGATTTGATTTCAGTACATGCACTCCATTACATCATGACAACAAATGAAGGAAACGTTATGTGTTTCACATATAGTTTTGACACCTCTTAAGTTTGTACAAAACCTGGGTTGATAATTAAAGTTGGTAGCCATGGGAGTTGCATCATTCTTGTTGCAATACCGAGTCTCGTGAGTTAGGGAGAGGAGTAGTCATGCTTCCAGGTTGCGGGATTTTATGTTCCATTACTGAATCGTCCTCGAATAAAAATTGCCTCATTGAAAAATGAAGATTGTCATCTAATGGTGTATGCTTATCTGGTAACAGAATCAGATATATAGTTGGCTCAAGATTCCAAAATCCTTTCAAACCCTCATGTAGTCAAGTAGCTATTTCTAAACTCTTTGTTTTAATTTCACTAGAAACTCCTATTTTTCCAGTGGAATAACCTTCTTCCTCATTTATTTTCTGCCACTCTAGAGTCTCCATTTCCTTATTTCGCACAACCTAACTTCTTACAACAACACCTATGCATTGCAATTCCCTTCTTCGTACTCTAACTTTCTGCAACTTCCTTTCTCGCAACTCCTAAGCTATTCTTGCCCTCCACAATGCTCTGAAATCTCTCCCCTTCTACAACTCTTCTTGATTCATGATAATATCTTCATCATTCTCCCATGTCTGCATGAAATTCCTCTCCTCTAACATTCCATCGGTACTGAGAATTTAAGTTTCCATTTGATCTTGTGGAAACACCAACAAGTTGTCTTCAACCAACAATACTCTAATCTAAAGAGGAATATCCTTTAGTAACCATCCTTATATCCCAAATTTTAATATGGCTTTTACATGAGAAAGGGATTGGTGCTTCTCGATTGAAAATTCAATGATATAACCTTCAAGAGTTGTGTCAACCCAAAAGTCTATAGCTCTTATTAGATCTGTATCTAACCGGTGAAGATCAGCTAGATTAGTTGTAGTCCAAGTTCTGCTCAACCTTAGCTGTACCACAATCCTATCTTTATGGTGAAATCAAGTCAACCAATTTGCTAATATCATAGGGAAATGATACCAAAATATCTCATACTGGTCACAAGAAGCCTTGATATACATAACCTCTTCCTTTGACCCAATTTAATTCTTTCTGTCTCAATTATGCCCGCTGCAAAATAAAGTAATCAACCCTTTCATGCCATATTTTTGGATATTCCAATGAATATACCTCGGTGGCATGATCAAGATCCCCTTAATAACCTCATTATGCCGACAACGAAACCATTTATTGGCAAAAAAGTTTAAATTAAGTTTGACTCAGGGTTTGGCCTAGGGTGCCAACAAAAATCTCCGCATAGTCTAGCACTCCACCAACATTTTCACTCCCTTTGATCAAAGGAGAGACTCACTCGAGGGGAGCCAAAACCATACAAAGGTGTAAGGGATATAGATTTATTTATCTAACTAACTTGCGCAACTATTAAAACTTTCATTTGCAACTATTTAACTCATGCATTTAAAAGGAAATAAACGTAAGCGATTTTTTTAAAGGGGGCCACAAAATACTCAAATAATTGACAGAACTCTCATTCTCGTTCTATTAATAAAATAGAAGATTTTGATTACAATAATATTTCCCCATTACAACTTGTGGCACACAACAAACTTGCGGCCAACATTAAAATTCAGAACAACTATTGAAATGGATCAATACATAACCTAATTTGCGTATAAGTAGTCATTCTCCCACATAACTCAAATCTTGAACATTACATCAAAATCTAATTTTGCAGAGCATCTCAAACAATATTATCCAAATTTTACTAAACCATCTAAACTTTGGAAAGTTGTGAACAACCATTTCTCATTTCTCTTCATCCTCTTTTATAGTTGCACTCGCTTGATTTAGTTTTTGGTTTCTTGCTTATTTGGTTCTTGGCTTTCCAATACCTAGGGAAATTACCTTGGTTCTCTATTGACTGTATCGAAATCAACTCCTGGCTCTTTGGTGTATGCCCTTATTTTCCACTGTGCAAGTCCCAAAACAAGTATTCCACGAAAACCTTGATTTTCTAATGCTCTGTTTTTGGCATCTTTTTCTAAAATGTCCTCCACGACTGCTATTCCTTGAAAAATAAAGGACCCAACATCACTCCTCCTATAAGGATGATAACGATGATGACCATGACACATGTCTGAACCAAATCTAGAATGAAGCCCATGTCCACTGCCTCATTTATCATGTGTATTGAAAGAATCTTTCATCTCTGACCGTGTCATTTCTATCCAATCTGTGCCCACCATGTGACTTGCTACGATATGCTCCATTAGTCCTATTCTTGTTTCCATGAATGATTCTAAGTGGTCCTTGTCTATCCAAGTCTAACAAGCTCTGAAGGATAACTATGTTAATTTCTGCTTGTTTCTCATGTGCCATAGCAAGTCTCTCTTATGATTGAATGATTTGGCCATTATCATCTTTGTTACTTCTTATTTTTTCCTTCAAACTTGACATAATGTCTGCTATGTGAGGGGAGTACTCATCACCATGCTACTCATTTGAATTATAGGGAGAATCTCATGAAATTGATTCAGACTCATGCAAGAATGCAAAAAATACAAATATACACATCAACATGGTGATGCAGCAGAAATAAAACTTCATTTCATTGATATCAAAGAATTGAAATATGCTTACATACATAAATGGAAACAAACTAGCTTGGGCGGTGGTAGCTTATCTCTGAGAAAATATGTGACGGCTACATGCCTTTGAACTGTGTTACAATGAGGCTCAAGGGCTTTTTTATTATTAAAGAACAAGGGAAAACAATACCTCGTTGGAAATATCTCCCCAAGTACTACAAGATTTGTCACAATCTATGGGCCTCTTGCAGACCTCAAAAAATGTCATTTAGGGGGTGAAAGCCATTTCGGAAGTTCAAGACCCAAAAAAATGCTAAAAATAGTAAATGTTGCTATAAACAAGGAAACTCATGGAACCGAATGGAGGTTTGGATGGAATAGGTGGGTGGCCACCAATATCCACTTGGATCGGTCCTCCCTCTTTAGGAAGAAATGGTCCCTTGTTATGTTCTTGACCTGTGAGAAATTCCAGAATACCAAATATGCGAAGAAATACAACACAAAACATAGAACAAAATGAAAAAAACAACAAGTATTTTATTATTCAAAGATGAAAGAAATGTTCACTTGCCTCTTCGAGGGGAAAAAATCCAGTAGAGCAGAGCTTGATTACAAAATAAGACTTGGTGTTTCTCAATAGGGAGTCTCTATCCTTTATATAGGATTCATACATACAATACCATGGGTCATTACCATGGTTCTCTCAATACCATCTATCTAATACCATGGCCCGTTTGCAACTAACTTTGGTGCCTTTCTTAAATGTGGGTCAACCACTTACAATTATTAATACGGGCTTTATTGACTCTTTAACTAACTATAACTATCAATCTACCCTATTACATAAATAAAGGGGTTAGGGTTGGACCCTAACATCCCCATTGCATGTAGAGCCTCCATGAGGTGAGGAAATTTTTGTTGAACCTAGTCCTTGATGAGCCACTTTCCTTGGTGAAGGAGTTGGCCCACTTTGACAACTTAATATAGTTGGATCCTTTGTTGGTTAGCATTCTTGATCTATGTGTCTGTGATCCAATTAGTTGTGCCATGTTCCATGTAGTCTAGGTTTAACTTCGTTGGTGTGAGTTGTTTCATAATGTCAAATGTGTCCACAAATGGTGGAACATATGGCCAAAGGTGGTCCACATTAAATACTGGGTGCAGGCCAAGGAATGGTGGAATGTTGATCTCGAAGGCATTGTCCCCTATAGCTTTGGTGATGGTGTATGGCCCATATCCGAGCAAGCAAAGCTTGCAGTGGGGCCTAGTGAGGTGTTCATTCAACATATGTAGCCAAACTTTGTCGCCCTCCTGGAACTTGTGTGGCACTCGATGTTGAGCATATCGTTGCTTGTACTTAGCATTGGCTCTATCCAATATGTCATGGACCTACTGGAAAATGTGTCGAATGTGCTCAATGAAGTTGTTAGTCTTGTTAGCTTTAGACTGGACATGAGCTGAGTCTACCTTAGTAGCTACAATTGGTATGGATGCATCAATGGGACATAGTGGCTAGAATCCCAATCCCACCTAAATGGGGTTGTGGTTAGTTGATCTATGGAAAGCTTTGTTCTAGCTATACTAGACATAAGGGAGGTTTTCATCCCAAGTGCGTGGATGCTTTGAGTTTTACATGCGCATAATGTGTATGATCATCCTGTTGACTACTTGTGTTTGGAAATTAGTTTGGGGGTGGAAAGACATGGAATTAGTGAGCTTGGTATCTAGCATCGACTAGAGACTTGACAAAAATGTACTTAGGAAGTTGTTGTCCCAATCTAATATAATGGACTATGGTATCCCAAAGTGTACCCACACTCATTCAAACAAAAGCTTAGTAGTGGCTTTTCTTGTGATACTTTTCTTGCAGGCCGCTAGAATGACCATTTTAGAGAATTTGTCGATGACCATGAAAATGTAGTTGTTTCCATGCTTAGTAGAAGGAAGGCCCGACATTTAATCCATGGAGGTGAAATCCTAAGGTCGACTTGGAGTAGGTAGAGGAGTATAGATTCTTTCTTCTTGATGGTGAGTTTGGAAATGGCGTAGGTAGTGCAAGATCTAATGTATTTCCCAACATCCTATCGAAGGTTCGGCCAATAAAAATATTTTTGCAGTACTATCATTGTTTCTCTACCATGAAATGTCCAGCGACCCGACTGTAGTGTGCATCCCAAATCATCTTGGTACATGCACTTGACGGAACACAAGGGTGTTCCAAGTGGAATAACAATGCATCTTGTAGGTGAAAATTTCTAACTTGCTTGTCTTCCATGAGTGTATATTATGTGTTTCCAAATTCTAGATCACTCTCGTAAAGATGCAGTGACCCTGCAGTCTCATGCCCACAAGAGTTGACCACAGTGGTTAGCACCATGACCGGTGGACAGCTGAAGCAGACTGTGATAGTCTTGGTGATTCTCTTCTTGTAATTAATGTTCAAATGGAATTATCGCATGTGTGTGGACCACTTTTGATGGCGATCATTCTACGAATTTCCTTGTGTCTGTATGAATTTCAAGGGTCAGTGGTCTGTGTTGATGAACATTTCCTTTCCCAGAATGTAATGCTTCCATTATTGGTAGGCTTTCACAATGGAATACATCTCTTTCTCATAGGTGGGATACTTTCGGACTATGTCTGAAAGTGTCTCACTCTGATATGCCACTCAATGCCACTGTTGAGTAAGAATTGCACCAATAGCATAGTCAAAGGCATCTGTCTCGATCTCAAATGGTTGTTGCAGATATGGTAATGTGAGCACTGATGAAGAGAAGAGGTGATGCTTTAACTCACTGAATGCCTTATTTTGGAATTCAAACCAAAATAACTTTTCTTTTGTTCCTCCCTTGGTGACTTGACTCAAAGGCCAAGTGATATGAGAGAACCCCAACATGAACCTATGATAGAAGTTGGCAAGACCCATAAAGCTGTAGAGCTATATTAGATTGGTTGGGGTTGGCCAATCCCGAATGACTTATATCTTGGCTGGGTCCACATACGCACCCCACTCATCAATGACATACCCCAAATATTGAACCTGGGGCACACCAAAATTGCATTTCTCAAAATTGGCACACAACTTGTGTTGTCACAGAGTTTGGAGGACCTGTCGAATATGGTGGAAGTGCTCTTCGCAACTATGGCTGAAGATCAGAATGTCATCCAAATATACCACCACGAATGAGTTGGTGAAGGGTCAAAATATGTCTTCCATCCGCCTCATGAAGGTTGTGGGGGCATTCATCAACTTAAAAGGAATGACAAACCATTCAAAAAGGCCCTCCTTAAATTTGAAGGTAGCCTTCCACACATTGGAAGGTTCGATTGGTACTTGGTGATAACTAGACTTCAAGTCAATCTTACTGAAATATTTGGCCCCCTTGAGGTCATCGAGAAGGTCATCAATCCATGGGATTGGATATCTATGCTGGATAATGATCTTCTTCATCGCCTGATAGTAAATATAGAGCCTCCAGGTCATGTCCTTCTTCTTTACCAAGACAATCGAGCTCCCACAGGGTGATGAACTTGGCCTGATGTTCCCTTTCTATAAGAGCCCTTGAATCTACCTCTTGATTTAATTGTTCTCCAGAATAGAGTGTTGATATATCAATCCATTGGGTAGTGTCATGCTAAGGGTAATATCGATGGAGTGCTTGATATGACAGTGTAGATGTACTTGTGAGGGTGAGGTGAATATGTCCCTGTACTCCTCCACAACCTTGTCCATCTACTGCTCCCGTGTGGAGGAGTATTTTCTCGAGGTCATGACCATAATCTTTTTCTTGCCTTGAGGGTGGATCATTAGTAAAACAAATTTACCCATCTAGGAAATGATCTTACTGCATTGCTTTGAAGTGATCAAAGAAATGGTGGTAAGCAGTGCTACCTCTGGTATCCTGTACAACTTATTTCCCAAAGTAATAATAACAATGAGAGGCCTAGAATCATACATAGCATGCCACTTCCACAAGTATGGTTGGCCCAATAATACATCACAAACTTCTAGAGGAGAAACATCACATAGTACCTCATCTGTGAAGGGCTTGATGTTGCAGGAAATGAGACAATGTTGGCTGACGTGTAGATCTCACCCTTGGTGAAGCCACCCAATGGTGTATGGTTGTGGGTGTGGTGTGGTCGATAGGCTCAAATTCTTCATGAATTCTGCTAAAATGAGGTTCTTTTGGCTCCCGCTATCGACAATAAATTTTAATGGAGAACACTTCACCCGCATCTATGAGTGGAAGAGTCTCTCCCCCTCCTTTGGATCTTTGGGTTCATCCTTCTAAATATTGTTGGTGGAAACGATGGCACCAGGATTCACATCATTAATCTGCTTCCCCTTGTCATTCCCCTTATCAGTTTCTGACTTAGAGTCAGAACATGCATCTGATTCGGAAGCCTTTAGCATGACCATTAGTGACTTCTTGGCTCAACACTCACTTGTGTTGTGAGTGGGGCTCTTATGTAACTTGCACCATTTCCCTGTGTCCTTCTTTTTCTTCAAGGTGTTTTTCTTTGCTTATGTCTTCAACAGATTTTCCTTCGCCACCCCGCCTTGGATTTGTCCCTTTTTATGGAGTTTGGTAGCAGCTTTCCCTTGCTTCGGATTCACAAATCCAAAGTCTTTCTTCTTCTATTTAAATTTCTACTCAGTCTTGACAACATATTGATAGGTGGTGACAAGCAAGGAGAAGTTCGGGATCTCCATCTCGTCTTGGATGCACTTATGTAGACAAACATGGTATTTGAGTTCCATATGAAGCTCATTGTCCTTGATAGACATCTTCATTTGAAGGGTATGGAAAACATTTGCGAACTCTAGCACAACTTGGTCCCTTCCCTGCTACAACATAGTCTTCTTTATGTATTTATCTTCTTAGCTCCTGATAGGGTAATATTATTCTTTGGTGGCATCTCGGAAAGAATTCTAAGTGGGTGCGGCTGAAAATAGTGAGGGTTCCCTCTCATCCTTTTGTTCATTGTAGGTTTCCCACCATTCCTTGACATGTGGGGCAGCTTTAAGAAGTGCAAAAGTAATATTTTTCCTAGTTGAAAAATTCATGAACTGAAAATTATCCTTCCAACATATTTAACCATCTATCTATGATGTTTTCATCTATCTAGATTTCAAATACTAGAAAGTCAAAATTAAATTGTACTTTAAAAGGAGTGGCACCTCCAGAGTGGTTGTTGGATGAAAAGGATCTATGAAAAGTTATCCATCATCGCGTTCCATTGTCACATGAGGGCTACCTTGAGCAATATTTTGAAAGGATATCTTGCACCCTCGTCTTTCTTTTCTTCTTCCATGGGAGGCTATCTGTTAGGTCCCTGTAATACTAGTGTATTCCCTCATTTTTATTATCAGTGTATCCCCCTTATTATTATTTTTGTGCCCATCTAGACCCATATTGTTATTATTGTGCCCCATAGAAGCCCACTATTATTATTGTTGTGCCCTTACATTATTATTATTATGTTGACTCTGATTATATTGTGACCCCTTAGAATCCTATATATATATAAAGGAAGTTTTGTCATTTAAATCATCGAAGAATTGTTCATTTTTGTAATTTAAGGGAGGTTTCCCCCTCGAAGAGACTAATTTTGAAGTTGTTTATTTATCTTTTCTTCTATTTTGGGAGTTGGTTTCATAACATTTGGTATCAGAGCTTTGGATTCTAGGGTTTTACATCTTCAAATAGGTCATCTTGTAATTTTCACTATAATTTTGTTTCTACGAGGCATCAGAAGCTGAAATTTTTACCATGTGGACCCAAAATCTCAGAGAACTTTTTGTAAAAATTTTAGATCTTGCTTCGTTATATTTTCAGAGATATGTTATGAGGAATTAGGGATTTTGCAGGCACCAGATTTTTGTCTCAATCAAGTGACCTCGAGAAAATCGTCATAACTTTCATTTCAGGCATCAGATTTGAATTCTGTAAAAAGTGGCTAAAATTGCACGAACTATATTTTTTTGTAGTAATTTCAGGGCCGAAGGTTGAAATAGTAACACATGGCACTCTGTACAACTTCGCTCTACTAAATGAGTCCATAATCAGGTCATCGTGAGAGATTTGGTGTAACTCTTTCTTGAAGAATCCAATCCTAGTCTGACTTATGGGGTTGGAAAGAAGACTTAGAGGACTACCATAGGACTAAATTTTAGACCTTGGAGATCCAAAATTAC
>APFE030364795.1:146404-176320 GCA_000404065.3 Pinus taeda
AAAAATAAAAAAATAAAAAAAATTGTGTGTAGTTTTTAAAATTTGCATAACTTTTGTTTTAAAAATAGTTTGATGTGCTTCGAAGGGCATAATGAAGCATAATTATCATTAATTGATGTCCCTAAAAAATAAAATGGAAACATCTACTAAGAAACAAGAAATCTTTACTACGACACATGAATAAGAGGAAGAAATGCAACATGATATATGAAAATTATGAGACCAAGTGCAATAAATTTCTCTCTCACAAAAACTAGCAAAAGCTAATATGGATGGTTTAAAGAATGGCATGGAAGCTAAGAGCAATGGAATAGAATCAAAACTAAAATGAAACATGGAATATTTGAAGAAATACATAAAAGGTTTGACAAATTTTCTACAAGAAATGTGTCCTAATGGCGAAAAGATGGTAGAGGAAACTCATGATGACAATAAAAGAAATTTTAATCATGATTTCATAGAATCTAACATTGGACTGAAGACCCACCATATTCCAAAGATCGATATGAGGAATTTTTATGGAAAGGATCCCATAACATGGATACTACAAATGGAGCAATGTTTTGATATCCATAATGTGGAAACACACAAAAGGTATGCATTGCAACTTTATATTTAGCACCCAATTAGTTTGTATGGTATCGATGGATTTTCTCTCATAAAACAATTGTCACTTGATCAATTTTTACAGAGAAAATGATAACAAATTATGAGGATTGAAGAGCAACATCTTATTTATGCAATTAATAACTCTCAACTGAGAGGGTTCAATGGTGGAGCACATTGAGGACTTTCAAAAATTGAGTATAAGGGTAAATGATATTCCAGAGGAGCATAGGATTGATGTATTCATAGGGACTTTAAAGGATAACATCCAATATGAATTTCTCATTTGGGAGCCTGATTCATTGGAGAATGCATTCAAGTTGGAAAGAAAAATTGAAAGTGAAACTATGGAAACAAGAAAGCCTACTGCTCAAAACTATAAATATGGAAGTGTTGTTGCTCCTCTCCTTCCACAACGTACAAGGTTGACACCACAACAATTGGAAGAAAAAAGAGAAAAAGGGATTTGTTATAGTTGTGATAGAAAACAAACTAAAGGTCATAAGTGTTCTAAGAAGAAATTAATATACATAGATTGTGAAGAGGAGGATGAAAAGGAACAAGAAACCTCAAAAGAATAGGATATACACCAAGAACCAAGTCTAGAGAAAGAAGAAATGAATCTGACCATATCTTGTAACGCATTGGTAGGAATTACCACTCCTCAAACTCTCAAGGTAGAAGAACATATCAAGAAGAAAAAGGTAATAGTGTTGATTGATTCGGGTAGTACCCATGGTTTTATTCATTGTAAGATAGCCAAGGAATTTAATTGCTTCCTATATCTAGCACCAGAGTGTCAAGTGATGGTTGCAAATGGAGGAACCATAAATTGCTATTGAAAGTGCCATAATATGAATTTATCCATGGGAGAATATGTATTGAATAGTCTAATGCTTTCCATTCCAATGGGTGGTGTTGATGTTTTTCTAGGAGTCCAATGGTTACAATATTTGGGTGTGATAACTTTCAATTTTCAAGAATTTTTGTTGAAATTTTTTTGGGAAGTAAAGGAAGTTGAATTAAGGGGTATCACAAGGAAACCAGGAAAGATAATAAAGTCTAATGAATGACAAAGCTTCTAAAGAAATATTAACGGGGCGTAATTTCATAATTATGCTCACTAGAGGTTCAAACATCGAAATCATCTATTTATGCGGATCTCCAAAACGTCTTGGACAATCATTCGAAAGTATTTGAGACTCCCAAAGGCCTCCCATATATTTTTATCATGATCATACTATTCATTTGTTTCCAGGAAGTGTTCCTCTAAACATCAGGCCTTAGAGATATCCCTATGCCCAAAAGGGTGAAATTGAATGTATGGTTGCAGAAATGATAGAGATTGTTATAATTCAACCCAGTCAAAGTTCTTTCTCTACTCCAATAGTATTGGTGCACAAGAAGGATGGATCATGGCACATGTGTCTGGATCATAAGGAGCTCAACAAGCTCACTATTAGAGATAAATTTCTCACTCCTATCATTAATGAATTATTGGATCAACTACATCTTAGATCTTCGTTTAGGATATCATCCACTATCCATCACATCAAATTTAAGATAAAATTCTAAGGTTCAAGCAATAGAAGATCACATAAAGCATCAACAACAAGTTCTCCAACTCTTAAAGTATAATCTCACTTCGACGAAGAATAGAATGAATAAATAAGCAAATCAACATCTTAACAAAAGAAGTTTTGATGTAGGTGGTTGGGTATTTTTACGGCTACAACCATACAAACAAATGTCCCACAAGCAAGATAAGAAGGATAATAAATTATCACCAAATTCTTATGGTCCTTACAAGGTGCTACAAAAGATTGGTACTATGGCATACAAATTGAAGCTTCCCGCATCTTCCTGAGTGCACCCAATTTTCCATGTTTCATGCTCAAAGAAGGTTATAGGTGACAAGCTCCTAGTTTAAACAATATTTCCATAACTTGATGAGGAAGGAAAAATCATATTGCAACCTGAAGCAGTCACGGAAACAAGAACTTGATGGCTATGAAATCGATCAATTTCAAAGTATCTCATCAAGTGGAAGAAATTACCCACTGAAGACTCCGCATGGGAGGATGATAATTTTATAGAGAAGCATCCAGAACTACTCAAGTGTTGAGGAAAACACTCTTTTGAGGGATAGGTCCATGCTAGGTCCCTATAATACTAGTGTATTCCCTCATTTTTATTGTTATTGTAGCCCCCTAATTGTTATTTTTGTGCCCATATAGCCCCATATTGTTATTACTGTGCCCCATAGAATCCCACTATTGTTATTGTCGTTCCCTTACATTAATATTGTTATGCCGACTCTAATTATATTGTGACCCCTTAGACTCCCATATATAGAAAGGAGGTTTTTTCATTTGAATCATCCAAGAATTGTTCATTTGTGTAATGTAAAGGAGGTTTCCCCCTTGAAGAGGATAATTTTGAAGTCATTGATCTATCTCTTCTTCTATTTTGTGAGTTGGTTGCATAACACTATTAGGGTTTGTGAAACTGGTCTTGCAAAGGTTCAACCAGTTCGAGCCCTAACTCCTTACACCCTGACCTCGTTGGGGACATGAAAAGAAAAACAGAGAAAGAGCAGACCGCTCTGATACCAATGATCCATAATTATGCAGGAATGCAATAAAATATGGATATACACATAAACATAATGATGCAACAGAAATAAAACTTCATTTCATTAATATCAAAGAACTGAAATATGCTTACATACAGAAATGAAATAAACTAGCTTGGATGATTGTAGCTTATCTCTGAGAAGAGATGTGGTGGCTACATGCCTCTGAATTGTGTTGCAATGAGGCTCAAGGGCCTTTTTATTATTGAACAACAAGGGAAAAGCCTAAAAGACCAAAACTCTAACCCCATGACATGGAACACCAAAAGTTTGTGGCCTCTGTTGGGGTTAATTAGGTAGCCAACTTCTTGAGGTTCAGAAAATGGTCACATTATCTTCTTTTGGTGCATACGATACCTCGTTAGAAATATCTCTTCGAGTACTACAGGATTTTCTATAGGCCCTTGCCTATGGCCATGAACCTGTTGTGGACCTCAAAAAAATGCTGCTTAGGGGGATAAAAATTTCTTTGTAAGTTTAGGACCCAAAAAAATGCTAAAAATAGTAAATGTTGCTATAAAAAAGGAAGATGATGAAACCAAATGGAGGTATGGTTGGAATAGGCGAGTGGCCACCAATATCCACCTAGATCAGAAATTTAGTCTACCATATTTCTAGTCATATTTGATCTTCCCTTCCTGCAAAGTATATCATGTTAGCTAAACCAAATTATAAAAAAACCAGCATTCCTCAATATAGTTCAAGGGAGGATATATTGTCTACAAGATCAACCAAATTAGTGCAATACATGTATAATCATAATCATTATAGTATATAGACACCATATCAATCATTATCCTAGTTACCATGGATAATTCCATAATTTTAACACTGACTAGGTACTATGCATAACAAACATATGGATGAGACACATGCATAAACAATACATATAAAGACTGACATGCATTTGTAGCGAACACATCCCAACAACAACCTCGTCAACTTCTACATTAAAATACGATGACATCGATGTCCCTTACCATGAATACATAACAAAAACATATACCTCAAGCATAATGAACATATATTCAACTAACATGTACGCATGAAAACACATTCATCCAAAGAGAAAGGGAAACTAGACATCACCCAAGGAGAACAAAACCATTCTCTGATACCACTCTGTAACAACCTCCTCCATAAAATTTACCCAAGCTAACTGGTCCACCGAGGTAAACATGTGATGTATAGTTACTATGATATCATTCAACTTCCAATGTATAGTAAAGGAAGTGGAACCAATAAGACAAGACCAATCTGACCTTCCTCAGAAGCTATAAAACCTTTAGGAGCCAACCAACGCCTCTAGGTGTCCAACCCCTAATAAAACATGATGTTATTTTGAACTAAACACCTAATCACTCCCATTAGAATCCTTCCATGCAACTAAGACCCTCTAGTCACTCCCACAACAAGGAATCCATGTGGCTACAACTTTTTTCAAGTAGTTCTATGTCAATGACCTTGAATTTTGAGCCACTTTTTAAGGTCTAGGTCTCAGGGCTCTGCCTAGAACTTCATGAAACTTCTAGAAAAGGTAAATAACAATGAAGTAAGGCTATTAATGAAAACAATTTAAAAATTACTTTACCTGACCCCTACCAACCATGATAGGAATTCCATCAAACATATCATAAACATGTAATGTACAGGTTATAAATAGACATATGAATGTAGGGGACTCATACTTATCTAAGAATTGTCAAGAAGGATTGATTCCTCTTCTTTTTAATATCTACAAGATCATCTATTAGGTCATCTACTCATTAACATTTCATCTAATAATTAAAACATGATGAGATCCATAACTCAAGTCTGTCATAAAACATGTTCATAACCAACAAATAACTAGAGAAATATCAATGATGAAACCACCAATAAAGCCACATAATTACAAGAACATTTAATCATGAAATACCTAAGGAAAATGAGCTCTTATTAACATATGCAAATTCAACCAAGTCAGGGACTTCCACATACCACCCGACCACAGAATGGGCTAAACCAAATCTCTCTTTCAGCCAATCACCCCCACGCCATATTCCAAGCATGAATGTGGGATCTCATGGAATAAACCAAGAAAACCAAACTAGGGATTCCAAAGGAAAAACCACTTCAACCCTCAACCAATGATTCCACCTCATGGTTAGACATCACTAAGTATCACCAGATCAGTCTCTACCCAAGTTGTCTAGGGATCTAGAATGTTTGTCCCAACCAAGGCTTGCAGTACTAGTAACTCAACCCATAATTGTTGTCAGGGTCCAGAGTGTTTGTCTAACTAGGGCTTCCAGGACTAGTAACTCAACCTACTAAGGGCTTGAGAACATTTATCCAACCGAGGCTTGCAAGACTAGTGACTCAACCCAAGCTATTACAGGGCTTCTAAAGAGCTTTTCCAACCAAGGCTCCAGGAACTAATAACTCAACTTACAACCATAAGGAACATGAGCACCAACTAGAAAGAAAAAGGAAAAACCCAAAAAACCATGGCTATCTAGGAAATGGCAAGGCTAGGAAAAACCACTATCAATCTAGGCAATCCTCCATGCCAATGACGGATCACAACCAAAAACCATAGGCATGTGTCATGCATGCCAAAAATAGCAGGGAAATAATACATGCAACTCAATGCCTACAAAGAAAACCTGTTGTAGTTGTTGACCCCATTGTCCCCTTGCACTTTCATACTTTTCCTTTTCCATCTTGCTCCAAATCCCAAGTATGCAACAATGCTCCAAGAGTGCTCCAAGAAAACTCTGTGTGCAAGAGTATGAGAGAGAGAATAGAGAAGAGAGATTCATACTAAACCTGAAGAGAGATGTGAAGTGATCCTCAGAAGTCTTTTTACCATTGAGGCCTCTATTTTCTTAATTTTCCTTATTTTACCTTCAATTTCTTCCTCACATGAAACCTGTGACCTTTCACCTTCCTTTTCTCTTATTTTCCCTTATTTTCATAAAGAAATGCCACTTTGCCTTTGCCATTTCCTTTAACATTTTCCATAGCCATTAATTAATCACAAGTGATCTCCATCACTATGTTTTTCCCAACATTCAACTTGGAATACATGTCCCATGACATTGGTTATTATTTTTCCTTTATTAACTTTATTACATAGATTTTTGACTAGGGTTGTTACACTACCTTTGTTTCTTGTTTGTTGTCTACTTTATTTTTTGTGTTTGATGCAATATCTACTTTTGTATTGTGCTTTTTGTGATGTCAAATTCTTCGCTTATGTCTCTTATAATGTCATTAACAATATCTTTATTTGACATCAATTTAGAATCTGACATTTTTTTCCTATTCACAAGTATTTAATTGAAATCACTACCTGGAAGGACATTATATTTTATATTAAAACCTTGGATAAATAAACTCAATCAATTATTACATGTTTTTTAATATCAAAATAAAAATATAGAATCATCTCTTCAATTTTCATTTACTGCACGTCACATAGGTTCACAAGGCAGGTCGACGACTACCAGAGAAGGGGGTTTGTCCTATGTTGATTTGTGTTTGCATGCCATGTTGTTCACGAAAACCCTAGTTAGGGTTTGGTGCCATGAATATGTATTTTTCTATAGTATGTGCCATGTTTTGATAATTATTTGTTATTTTGCTAAAAATCCTAGTTGAGGGATGATTGATGTTTAATTTATCTCATTGTTTTTTAAGGGTGTATAGTGATATATTTTGTTTATTTTCCTATATAATTATGTTTTCTAATTATAAACCCTAATTTGGCTATTTACTGTATTTGAGTATTGCATGATGCTTTTGTTTGAATGATTATTTCTACAAACTGTAGTTAGGATTTGGTGTTAATGAGCTTGATACTTGATCGTGTTATGAATTTTCTTATGTCTATGTGACTTGTTAAACTATGAGAATTTAAATTTAAGTTGCACATGATGCTCAGACCTAGGTATTGCAAGTGACGTGTTTGTATTAATTGTAAAAGAAATAATTAGTGCTAGGTATAGGGGATTTACCGTGGGAGAATTGGTATAAGTATGAGGACGGAGTTATATTGTAGAATTGGCTATAGGAAATAAACAACGGGCTAGTGTGGTTTAAAGGGCTCAGAAAATGCAAGAAAATGAGCCTAAGTTTTGAGACTCCTGTTCAAAAATTTTAAATCCTAGTTGTTTGGGTGTGTAGCATTACCTGACTGGGGATCGGGGATGTCATAACGCTCTTAAGCCTTAAGTATTTTGAGATCACTTAAAGGTAAACTCTAGGTTCAGATGTTCAAATTGTATATGAAATGAGTGAAAATGGAAAATTCCAATACACCATCATGACTTGAGATGAGCGTAAATAATGTATATTACTTAAATAGGAGACATGGCACTCAGATATATGAACAATATTAACTAATTCCTTATATGTTGGTGAGTATTTTGGATAGAAGGATCGATTCTTCGAATTACCTTCTGTTGAAAAAAAAATTACTGATAATTTTGGGTGGAATATAGCTCAAATTTCTGAAAACAAAGGGATTTCGTTGCAAACAGTGAAGACTTGGGATGTGTTGAAATATGTGGTGAGCACCAGTATTGCAGCAATAATGCTACAACTCCTGGGCTACCTACTTTACTCTTATCAGCCCTGTAGTTCGTAACAGACTTGGATGTGATGGTGTTGTATGCACAAGTACTAGTTCTTACTGCAGGCTGTCACTTGGTCAGCTGGCGCAAGATTACTAGGAGCTCAAGCCAACTTCTATGGATTCCAGAAGAAGCTCTATATGCAATGAAAGAAATGAAAGCTTACTCTACAAAGGCTACTCTACTTGCAGAAAGGAAAAAGACTGAAATGTAAAGTAAACCTAGCAAAACCCTACTTAACCAACTAATCCTACTTTTGTAGAAATAGATATGAAAACCATGAATGCCATTACCTACTCAAGGAAGTAAAAAACACCTACTCAAGCTATTTCTACAATAAAATGAGGAAAAAATATCTTTTTGGATTTTTATGTATTTTTATGTGAATTTGTCATGCATGTAATTTATTTGTTTGTGAATGTGGCAGTGAATAGGTGGCGATGGAGAGTGGTTTTGGGACTTGAGAGGATGTAGGATGGTCTGGATGGGTCCTAGGAGGTCTCAGGTGGCCTTCTAGAGGATTTTCCTGCAATCGGCCTTCAAAAGGAAGCCTAAAGGAAAATCTACAGGAGGACACAAGGGATCTACAAGAGGACTACAAGAGGTCTAAAGGAGGATACCGAGAGCAGTTTTGAAGGTTTTAAAAGTGTGAGAATGGGTGGAAAGGGTAGATGAAGGTTGGGATGATGTGTTAGGGTGCCTAGGGTTCACCAAGGATCACTAAGAGAGGGAAAGATGGTTGGGAGAGAGGAAGAAATCCTATGGAAAAATGCAGAAAGCTAAGGCAGATTTGAGGTGAACTTTGGGTGACCTATAGGGCATAGATCAGGGAGAGAATTTGATGGCTGATAAGCAGACCTACTTTGAGAACAAATCTGCTACAAAAGAACTGATATTCAAATAATGAAATCAAGCAAGGAAATTAAGTACATCAAAAAAACATAATTTTCCATCAAGCTAATCTACTTATGAGGTATGGAAAGAAATGTTGTAAAATATTATAATGAGAGAAAGCATTGAAGAAGAATTATTGCAAAGATAGAAATGATCATGGTGAAAGAGATCTAATGCAAAGCATTAACCTTCTAACAAAATGCAACACTAGAAATCCTATGGAGAAGGAAAATCTATGTTTTTGTGGCAACAAGAGGGTCTTGGTCTCAATTCATGGTCCCAAAGGGAGGAAAGGAGGCCAAGGCACTGTTTCTAGCCTTTTTGTATCTTCTTTCTATCACTTTTTAACCTACTATATATAAAACACCAATGGAAACAACCTTCTAAATCACCAAAAGCAACCTATTTTTAACCAAGAAAGAAACTCATCTACAGCAACTAATCCATAAACTAAAACAATGTACATAAATAAAACAAGAGGAACTTGCCTGCTTGGATTGGGCCCTAACCCAAGAGCTTCAGCTCTCTAAGGTAACTCAGCGCTAGCTCAAAAGGGATCTCAACTTTATTATCAAAATAGTAATAGGATTACATGAAACTGTCACCAAAAGTAAGCTCGAAGTTGAGCAGAGCAAAACTACAACAAAACTTCAACAACAATTCGACCCTAGTGAGGCCCTAGGCCTCTCTACTTATACAAATGGAGCTCCCAACAACTTCCTTAGAATCAGGAAGGCTTCACTCCCAAAACTCAAGATAAACATAAGTTATCCTCCACTTGCTCGAATGCCTCCTAGTGCATTGAATTGGGTGTTTGTACTCCAAGCTACATGAAGGAGAATTCGAAGGAGGGGGTAATAAATGAGGGGGATTCCCTCCTACAAATCCTCTCCTTTGTCTACTTCAAATTATTGTTGCCAATTTTCCATTGAATCTTTGACTTTGTCTTAAAAATTCAACAAAAATATGCATTAAACACATATTAGATCTCATGGCATCATATCTAATCCACCTCACTCCCTAAGCATAAATATAATAAAAAAACATGCAATAAGCTAAGAGAATGGTTGATTTAACTATGTAAGGAGGCAAAATGAGCCCATATAATTACCCATTTATGGGGCTCATCATCACCCCTACTGAAAGTGTTTCTCATCCTCTGAGTAACATAGCCCATCTCCTCATCTTTGTCATGGAATCATGCCTTTCTGTCTACCTCTTCCCACTATTTTTTCTCTTATTCCTCTTTTCTGCCTTCTAGCATGCCTAGCAATAGTGGGGGACTCCATTTGAGGCCAATCCAATTGACCTTCAAACTCTGCATGGAGAGCTTGTACAGTGGCACTCTCCCTAATGCCTCTTTCATCCTTGTTGGGGAGTGATACTCCCTGATTTGCAAACTGTGTGGTAGGGTGTTCCACCTCCTCATACAAGCATGGATACAGTCATCCCCAAGTAACCTTTCCATATCCTCAAAATGTGCAATGGCTTGATCCTGATCATTGATATATTTAGGGGCAATTTGAGGATTATTTGCAAGCAGCTGGTGTGTGTTGATGAGAGCCATGGGATCTGATGGCTCAACTCTAATTATTAGTGGCTCATTCTGCTCCTTTATCATCAACTTTCTTATTTCTGCTGCCCTTAACTCTTCATGATTCATCCATGAGGCCATGGCCATTAGTTGCAGGTCCCCTAGCCTAGCATTAGGGTCCCACACATTCATGTCTGTGAGGGCCATGTTATGCAAATAGAATTATACTATTTTTGCCTTGTCTTCTGATGAGCTTTGGTCACACCGGTCCATAAACTGTCTGTAATCTTGAAAAGGCATTGTGCCTCTCTATGCCAAAGTATTTATCTGAAATTGTAGCCATTGGTCCTTGAGGTATAATCCATATGATTTTGTTGGTGTTGTACATTACAATGCCTCCATGGACTAGCTGGCCATGCGTGCCAATTGTGTCTCTTTCTCCTTTAGCTACCTTCTTAGCATTTCATTTTTAGTTTGGAGTTGGCCTCTTGCAATTGCCTCCCTATGTCTGACAACACTTAACTCCCTGCCCATTTCTCTAAGCTTGTTCTCCATGTGGCCAACATCCTCAACTCCCTTGGATTTGGCTATTTGCATCCACCTATGTGTTCTTATTCTTTCCTTTTCTAATTCAAAGAATAGGGAGATTGCAAATGTTTGTGGAATTATCCTTCCTCCTTCAAGAAGATGGTAATAGGAGGCAAGGCTAGTCTGGGGATTAGGTTCTTGTGGCTCTGTAGCTTCCTCCTTCCCCTTTAGCTATTCTTCTATCTTTTTTTCAATTTTTTTGGCCTCCTGTACTCTTGACAGGGTCTCTTGTAGAATAGTTTGTGCCTCCTACAGAACTATTTTTGAGTCCTGTAGTTGCACTTTTTCCTTCCAGGTGGAAGATCTAGGAGTTCCTCTCTCATATGTGATAGGGGTTTTAGAGGAAGATTCTTTCCCTTTGACAGTGGGTGAATCTTCAATTGTAATGGGCACTGTTGAAGATGGTTGGGGTTTCCCTGATTTGATTGTTGTGCTTTTCCTAGTCTTGAAATACATTGAGATTTGCCTCTTCCTATTTTGTTTTGGTTTAATTGGGGTGCTGAGGGAAATGAGAGCAACTGTTGCCTCTCTTTCTAGGGTCTCAGGAGACACTTCTGTCTTTTCTACCCCTTTTTCTCCTCCTTCTGTCTTTTTCTCTGTCTCTGTTTATTTTGTTTCTTCCTGCTTTGTTTTGGTTTCTTCCTTCTTCCCTTCTTGTTCCTCAGTTTCTTCCCCTTCTCCCCCTCACTACTCTTCCGCCTCACTATTAGAAGGACTAATATCATAGGTGAGGGCCATTATGTCATATTCTTCTGTCATGTTTCAGAAAATTTCCCATGCTATGGGAATTGTGAATGTATGGAGGGCCACTTCCACTAAAATTTTAATTAACCCATGGTGAGCCAGTTGATCTAGACTCCTTGCCCTAAAATTAATGTTGGAGTCTATGAGGGACTGCAGGAGGAAATAGGGGATGCTGAGTTTATGGGGTGCTGGAGTGTCCATGCCATATCTCAACTCATGAAGGATTTTAAAATGGTAGCCATAGACTATTATGTACCTCCCTTCATAGGAAACAAATTTGATGATTTGATAATTAAACTCATCCCAACGGTAGGATATGCTTGTCCTTCTAATGTCATTTTTATCTTCTATGGGATGTTCATTGTTTTGGAAGAAGTTTTTCTTAGCAGCCTGTCCAATTGGTTTTTCATCTTTGCTCCAAGGTAATCCAAGAGGAAGGGTAGTAACCCTACTGATAAATTCTGGTGTGATTTCCATGGAAAGACCTCTAAGAGTGATAGTTGCATGGGTTCTTGAGTGAGGGACTAAAGAAAGAGCAAATTCCTGAACAACTACCTCATCAAACCCTCAAAATTTCTCAAAAAATGTCATCCAATTTGCCCTAGTGAATATGGCTACTACTTGGGGATGTTCATGTAGCCTAGTTGAATTAATGGGCTCCTTCCTCATGAATCCTCCTATCATTGTGCTTATACCCATTTTGAACACCAAATGTAGAGATGGAGACAAGAATTTTGAAGAAAACAGGAAAACAAAGGAAAACTCTGTTTTTTTTTTAAGAAAACAGGCAGAATTTTTTTATGTAATTCCTCTTCTTCTATGGACTCAATTCCTCCTTAAAATGATATAATTCTTTACACATATTGATAACTAAGGTGGGTATGCATGGAACCTACCTCCTCAAGCCAAAAATGGAGCAAAAAACCTGTGTTTTCTTCTTAAAAATAGCTCCCTGCCCTTCCTGTAGAACTGCCTGTAGGTGCTCCTGTAGAACATGTAAGTGCTCCTGTAGAACACCAATAGCAGGAGGATGGATGAGAGCGATGGATAACGATGGTTTCAAGGCTGTGGGGTGGCAAGGAGCTTGTTGCAGCTAAGTGGATGAGGATAGAATGAAAGAAAAGGTGGTGAGAGCGTTTCAATGAGAGTACTTATTTCTTCTTTTAGATATTTGCAATGATGGGAGTGAGTTGGAAAAAAGGTATGTTGGCCATATTTGGACTATTGGTCCCCACTTGCCTTGTCATCATGGTTTCTTCCCATAATCACCTCTCATCATTGCCATCCACTACCTGCCCTTGGGATCTTTCTCTGAGTTGACTATGTGCACGTGCTATGACATCTTCGAATGAGTGTAGTCAACTGGATGAAGGTGGCCAAGTTAACTGACCACCTTTTCTCATTCAACCCAAACCATTTCATTCACTTATGCATATCTTTCAATTATGCAAATGCAACCAAGGAGCGGGTTAGTCACTTACCGTGAGTCAAATGTATGTGATGTGAGGTATTTTGGCTCCTTTTACTGCTACATGCTTGCATTTCCTTTGTTGCATGCTCTCCGTTTTCTGATGTGTGGTTATTTGTCTTGTGCAGGTATCCTCTAGCTGGATCTAAGCTTTAGATATCTCCTTCAATCCCATGATTGCACTTCTTTTGCTGTTGTGTCTTGATTTTAATGGGATCAGTTGCTACAAGAATTCTTACAAGAGCTCCTGTAGCTTCTTCTCCCTTTAAAATTTCAGCTTATTCTGTACTGGAAGCTATGAGGATGATGCTAGAGATGCTGATGGAGATGGAGAGGTATTAGGTAAGCTGCAGGTGAGATTTGAGGTGTTGCTTCCTTTATTATTTTGTTTTCTTTTCTAAAAACTGCTTTTCTGTGTTTTTCTGTGACAAGATGGGAAAAAAATGATGATGATGATGTGATGTAGGTGTGGAATGGATTGAAGGAGGGTTGATAGTTTTAAGCGGGTTTTCATGTTCTTCGTAAGTCTTCCCAACCCCTCAAACTGCTTTTGGGAACCATTTTTGGCTCTTTGTGATTCCTACAAGAGCCTCCTATAGAAAACAGAGGGCCTCCTGTAGAACACATAGTTTCCAGAAAAAAAACATAGTGGGGTGGAAGAAAGGTCAGAAATGATGGAGAAGAGTGTGGAGGAGGTGAAATAGGCTCTTTGGCATCTTCTCTTTCTCCCTGTGACCCTCCTGCAACCTGCAATACACATTAAAATTCAATTTTCCTTTTCTTCTTTTTCTCCTCTTTTTTTTTTTTGAAAACAACTAGGGTGCCTCAAGGAGGTTTTCACCCTAATTGCCTGCCCTGAACTCCTCCAAGGGAGGTTTTCACCGAGGGATCTTATTCTCTTTTCCTTTTATTTTTTCTCTCTTTTTTTTGCATCACTGAGCTGCCTCAAAAGAGGTTTTCTACTCAATGATGGGACTCAAGCGCCTCATGGAGGTTTTTACTTGAGTCCTTATTTTTTATTTCTCTTTTATGTTTCTTTAGTGAGTGGGTGAAGTGGAGGCTAAAACATGCTCCACTACCATCACTGTCTTATTCAGATCTTTAATGAACTCTCGCTTGGAGAGGGGATTCTTGTAAATTTTCAACCTATGTCCATTGACATGCATGGGGGTGGCTTCCTCATCAATGGTTCTAATTAGAACTAAACCATTGTCATTGCATTTTTCCACAGTGTAAGGTCCCAACCATCTTGTCCTCAGCTTGCCTTTGAATTCTTTATACCTTGAATCATAGAGTAGTGCCCAATCTCCCTCTTGGAATTACTTCTCCTTGATATTTTTGTCATGCCATATCTTCCTCTGAAGTTGAACTACCTCTGTGTGGAGAAGGGCTTGCAATCTTTGTTTATCCAATCCACTGAGTCGGAGTAGTGTTTCCTTTTGTGCATGGCTGAAGTCTAGGTCCAGCTGAGTTGTGATCCTTAGTGTATTTAATTCAAATTATATTGACAACAAAGCCTTCTTCCTATAGACCAGTTCATAAGGTGTGAACCCTGTGGTGGTATTCCATGTTGTGTTGTAGGCCCAGGTGCCCTCAAATAATCTATCTGCCCAATATTTTCTGCTGCTGCTCACTACCTTGGCCAGAATTCCTTTCAAAGCTCTATTAGTGACTTCCACCTACCCATTGCCTTGTGGATGGTAAGGGGTGGAAGTCATGTGCTTAATTTTATGATGTGTGAGTAGGTCTTCAATCAAATTCGAAGTGAACTGACTACCTTGATTTGTGACCAATTCTCTTCAATACCTAAACTTGTAGAATATGTTTTCTCTCAAAAACTCAACTACTTTTTCCTTTGTTGCTACTTTGATTGCTTTTTTTTCTTCCCATTTTGTCAGGTAATCAGTGCACATAATTATGTATTGCTTATGTTTTGAAGGAGGGTTGATAGGACTCACAAACTACATGCCGCACTTCTCAAATGGCTCAAAGGTCACTTGAGGTTACATGGGCATCTCATCCTTTGGAGTAGGTTTCCCCATCTTCTGACACCGATCACATTGGCTGGTGTATCTCCTCACATCTTGATGAAGAGTGGGCCAATAGTAGCCTGCTTGCAAGATCTTGAAGGCAGTTATCTTCGCTGCAAAATGACCTCCACAAGGCCCGTCATGACAGGTCAAGAGGATGTCAAAAACTTCCTCCTCCCTGATACATCTTCTCAAGATTTGATCTGGGTCAAGTTTGAAGAGATTACCCCCAATCCAGGTGAAAGGGGAACTTTTCCTCACTATCTTGCTCTTTTCCTTCAAGGACAACTGTGGTGGGAACTATGTTGAAACTAAGTAGTTTGCTATATCAGCAAACCATGGAGAGAGTACTGAGATAGCAAACAGGTGTTCATTTGGCATTTGATCATCCACCATTCCTTCTTCACCTGCAGGCAAATTTACTATAGACAAAAAGTCGGCAACAACATTTTCTTTACCAGGTTTATCAACAATGGTCAAATCAAACTGCTGCAGTAAAAGAAACCATCTAATAATGCGATAATTTACATCTGGTTTGTTCATTAAATATCTAACAACAGCATGATCAGTGTGCATGAAGGCTTGATAGCATGTGATATAATGTTTGAATTTGTTTAAACGATGAACAACAGCCAGGAGATCCTTCTCGGTCATTGTATATTGCTTATAAAGTATATTGCATAAGGTAACTTTTCATCAATTTGACCTAAGGCTACTCTTATTGCTTTTTCGAAGCATCTGTGTGAATGTGGAAAGGTAGGGCCCAGTTTAGGCCTCTCAAAATAGGGGTAGTCACAAGTTTACTCTTCAAGGTATTTAAGGCTTCTTGACAGTTTTCCAACCCTACAAATTCGACATCTTTGCCTAGAAGACCAAACAACAGAGAGGCTAGCTTGTTGAAATCTTTAATGAATCTTCGGTAATACCCAACTAAGCCTAGGAAACTTTTGACATATCTCACCTTTTGAGGATGTGGGACCCTTTGGATGATAGCAACTTTGTTGGGGTCCACCTACAATCCTTTTTGAGATATTGCATGACCTAGCACGGTCCCTTCAGTCATCAAAAATTCACATTTTTCCAGACTGTGGGACAGGTTCATCTCAATACACTTGTCCAAAACTTTTCCTAGGTTAGATAAAGCTTCCTAAAAGTCAGAACCATAAGGAGTAAAATCATCCATATATATTTCCACTGCATCATGAACCAGTTCAGAAAATATACTCAATACCGCTCTCTTGAAAGTGGTTGGAGCATTGCACGAACCAAAAGGAAGGAATCGGTATGCAAAGGTACCCAAAGGATAAGTGAAAGTGGTCTTATCTTGGTCTTCTAGGCTGAATTGAATCTGATTGTACCCGCTAAACCCATCTAGGAAGGAGAAAAACTTGTTCCCCACCAAACCATCTAACACTTGATCTATGAAAGGCAAAGGAAAATGGTCCTTTTTAGTGACTTTGTTCAATTCCCAATAGTCGACACAGATTCTCCACTTACCATTTTTCTTTGGCACTAGCACCAAAGGAGAGACCCATTCACTGTCAGAGATGGGCTAGATGAATCCTACATCAAGTAATTTTTGCAACTCTTCCTTAACAATGTCTTTAAGTGTTGGATTCATCCTCCTTTGAGGCTACTTGACTGGTTTGCAATCTTCCTTAATGTATATATGATGAGTACACAATGAAGGGTGCACTCCCTTCATCTCCTTATAACTCCAGATGAAGGCATCTAGATGTTTTCTCAATAAGCTGCACAGCTCCTTCTCCTGGGAAGTGGATAGGGATGGATTGATCTTCAAGGTTCTTTCTAGGCCGAACTCTATATTCTTAACACAGAGAGAGGTCGATTTGGCCATGCAGAGATCAGTTAAGGGGTTGTCTTAGGTTTCTTTCACTATGTCCTCTAATGGTAAGACACTCGGGGGTGGATTCTGAATTAAGTTTTCAATCATATCATCCTCATCTTGCATTTTCCCCCCCATGGCGGTTTCTAATGCACAAAGCAGTGTAGAATAGACTTCACCCTCATCCTCCTCCTCCAACCAGAGAGGTAGATCATGTTCTAGCAAGGGTTGGGAAAGAGGGTATAGGATTAACTATTTGGACATATGCCCGTTCTTGATGGTCATGTTCCTAGCTCGACAGTTGATGTAAGCATCGACAGTAGCCAACCGAGGTCTTCATAGGATGACAGGATACCCAGTGAGCTTTGCCTTCAACTGGAGAACTAGGAAATTAGCAAGGTACTCCCAAGAATCAATGGAGACGATCACATCTTCCACAATCCCTTCAAGCATCACAGTGGAGCGGTCTACTAGCTACAGTACTGTCGTGGTCTTCCTCAAGGATCCCTGGAGGTTATGTTTGAGCACTGTGTCGTTTATCATCACATTAATGGCAGCTCCCAGATTAATCAACATATGTGGGATCATGGTGCCATTGATGTGGACATCAATTACTCGGCTTCCAGGGTCCAGATATTTTGAACAGATTACTTGTCCCAACATCAGGTCAGAAAATTGTCCTATGACATTGATGGCTGGGGCATCTCTCTTACGCCTTCCTCGATGCCTAAAGCACTTCTCTTTGATCAACCTATTGTATATGGGTACATATTTTATGGCTTGGAGAAGTGGTATATTCACACATAACTGTTTCAATTCTCCCATAAGTTTAGTTTCTTCTGGGGTAGGCTATGTTGTCCCGAATAGTCTCTCAAGAAAGGGTGGAATTTCTTTAGGTTCACTTTCCTCTTTATCTTCCTCAACCTCCCTAGGTGGAGGCTGGCTATCTGGGAGAACCTTCCCAAATCGTAGGTTAATCTCCTGAATCTCAACAGCGTAAGTTGGGCATGATGGTTCCCCACTATATACTTGTCGAGCCTGTCTATTGTTTGGGTTTGGGTTCAGCTAGGTAGGAATTTGGGGTTCCTTTGGTGGAGCAGGAGGCAATGTTTGTGTTTGAGCAGGTGGTGGAGGCAATAGAGTGGGAGGAGAGTTGTACTGAGGCCTCCACCCCTGATGAGATGCATTCCACTGAGGTTACAACTGAGCATAGGATTGAAATGAATGAGTGGTTGGTTGGGCATGATATTGAGATGGAAAGGACCAAGGAGGAGGTGTGGACTAGGAAGGATGAGCAGGGGGTCCCCAAGAAGGTATGGAAGCAACTTGGTTGGGGTTGTAGTAAGCCTAAGATGTCCCTTACATTCCCTGTTGGTGTGGTCTAGGTCCATGCGGTTTCCTTTGGTTCATGAAATAGAGTGGTTCAGTGGCTCCTTCAGCCCCCTGGTATACAACTTTAAGTATGGGCAAGGAAGGGCACTTATCTGTAGAATTCTCTTTTTCACATACTAAACAAACCTCTATAGATTTCAAGGAACATTCGTTCATAGGATGCCTCCTAGTCCATCTAGGACAAAATATGGCCAAAGCCCTCTCTCCTTCCTCTTGTTTCCTTTTGATATGCAAGGTATCCATTTGCATGGAAGGAGTCTACAACATCTCACTTTTGAAGTCTTCCAACATGTTTCCGAGTTCACCTTTGATGGATGAATTGGAAGAGGAGATATTGGTTATGGGTTGACTCCCCCTACCTCTCTTTCTGGCTGCTCTTGAATGGTTTCTAAAGACAGTCTTTATGTTCTCATAATATAGTTGGTAGATGTCTCTCCCGACCAGTAGATGGAGGGTGTCTAGAAGGTCTTCCGAGATTCCCATGAGCAGAACCTACTTCATAGATTCAGGTCAAGTGTGCACCTGGCCCTTTTGTAACTGAGTTGGAACCTCTCTTCATAATCTTCCAAGGATTCATCCCTTCCCATGGTCATTTGGAAGATTTCTTCCTTGGTATCTTTTGACCTACAGTAGTCTCAATATTTGTTATTAAAGGCCTGCTGCATCTGAGGCCAAGTTATGATGCTATTTCCAGGAGACCCCATGAACCAGCATAATGCTGCATCCTTGGGAGTAGTAGGGAATAGTTTCAACTTTTTCTCATCTTCTGCATAGTCATAGGTTAGACAGATGACAGAAAACTCAAACAAGAAGGTGTCAGGATATTTTGTAGTCAAACCATGCAAGTGAGGTAGGGATGAGGGACTTATATTCTTCATTTTGGTGTCTCCATTGGTCTCCTGAATGGGAAAGGTACCCTCTATTCTCTCTCCATTTCCCCTAGCATTTCTGTTTTCATCCATTGGCTCAAGAGGGATGTTTTCTTCTTCTTCTTCCCCTATAGGTTCTTCAAATATCTCTGGTTTTTCACCTAAGGGTTCTTCTTGATCACTGCCACCAAAGAAGAGAGAAGGTTGGTTGTGTGATGTAGTGGGGGTGTTGGGCAAGAATTTTCTTGAATTATCTCTATTCCTACAAGGCATGAAAGGAAATCTTTTTGGTTGGTTTTTGTTTTTCTCATTGGTTGTACCTACAAAACTGAAATGGATTGAACAATACAAATTGCAACTAACTGAAATGAACTTTGCTGAAATGAAATTTGCAGAATTGAAAAGGAAAGCAGGGAAATGTAGAAACTGAAAGAAACAACTATTCTAATTTTGTTGATATGAAATTTGCATAATTGAAAAGGAAAGCAAGGAAATGCAGAAACTAAAAGAAACAACTATTCTACTTTTGCTGAAATAAACTACTTAGCAGAATTTTGCAAGAAGAAATAAAAGAAAGTAGTAATCACAAAATACTCTAACGCTTCCCCGACAACAGCGCCAAAAAAGTGGTGAGCACTAGTATTGCAGCAACAATGTTGCAACTCCTGGGCTACCTACTTTACCCTTATCAACCCGGTAATTCATAACAAACTTGGAAGTGATGGTGCTGTATACACAAGTACTAGTTCTTACTGCAGCCTATCACTTGGTCAGCTGGCACAAGATCACTAGGAGCTCAAGCCAACTTCTATGGATTCTAGAAGAAGCTCTATATGTGATGAAAGAAAGGAAATCTTGCTTACTCCACAGAGGCTACTCTACTTGCAAAAAGGAAAAAGACTGAAATGTAAAGTAAACCTAGCAAAACCCTACTTAACCAACTAATCCTACTTTCGAAGAAAGAAATATGAAAACCATCAATGCCATTACCTACTCAAGGAAGTAAACAACACCTACTCAAGCTATTTCCAGAAGAAAATGAGGAAAAAACATCTTTTTGGATTTTTATGTGAATTTGTCATGCATGTAATTTATTTGTTTCTGAATGTGGCAGTGAATAGGTGGAAATGGAGGGTGGTTTTGGGACTAGAGAGGATGTAGGATGGTGTGGATGGGTCCTAGGAGGTCCCAGGGGGCCTTTTGGAGGCTTTTCCCGTAATTAACCTTAAAAAAGAAGCCTACAGGAAAATCTACAGGAGGAGACAGGGGATCTACAGGAGGTCTATAGGAGGATGCCGAGAGCCGTTTTGAAGGTTTTAAAGGTGTGAGAGTGGGTGGAAAGGGTACATGAAGGTTGGGATGATGCGTTAGGGTGCCTAGGGTTCCCCAAGGATCACTAGGAGAGGGAAGGATGGTCGGGAGAGAGGAAGAAACCCTATGGAAAAACGCAGAAAACTAAGGCAAATTTGAGGTGAAATTTAGGCGACTTGTAGGGCATAGATGAGGGAGAGAATTTGATGGCTGATAGGAGGACCTGCTGTGAGAATAAATTTGTTGCAAAAGAACTGATAGTCAAATAATGAAATCAAGCAAGCAAGGAAATTAAGTACATCCAAAAATAGAATTTTGCATCAAGCTAATCTACTTATGAGCTATGGAAAGAAATGTTGTAAAATGCTATAATGACAGAAAGCATGGAAGAAGACTTATTGCAAAGATAGAAATGAGCATGGTGAAAGATATCTAAAGCAAAGCATTAACCTTCTAACAAACTGTAACACTAGAAACCCTATGGAGAAGGAAAATCTGTGTTTTTGTGGCAGCAAGAGGGTCTCAACCTTAGTTCATGGTCCAAAAGGGAGGAAAGAGGCCAAGGCACTGTTGCTAGCATTTTGTATCTTCTTTCTATCACTATTTAACCTACTATATAGAAAACACCAATTGAAACAACCTTCTAAATCACCAAAAGCAACCTATTTTTAACTAAGAAATAAATTCATCTACAGCAACTAATCCATAAACTGAAACAAAGCATATAAATACAAACAAGAGGAACTTGCCAGATTGGATTGGGCCCTAACCCAAGAGCTTTAGCCCTCTGAAGAAACTCAGTGCTAGCTCAAAAATGCTCTCATCTTTATTATCAAAATAGTAATAGGATCACATGAAACTGTCACCAAAAGTAAGCTCGAAGTTGAGCAGAGCAAAACTGCAACAAAAATTCAACAACAATTCGACCCTAGTGAGGCCCTAGGCCTCTCTACTTATACAACTAGAGCTCCCAATAGCTTCCTTAAAATCAGGGAGGCTTGGCTCCCAAAAGTCAAGATAAACATAAGTTATCCTCCACTTGCTCGGTTGCCTCCTAGTGCATTGATTTGGGTGTTTGTGCTCCGAGCTACATGAAGGAGAATTCGAAGTGGGGAATAATAAATGAGGGGGATTCCCTTCTATAAATCCTCTCCTTTGTCCACTTCGAATTATTGCTGCCAATTGTCCATTGAATCTTTGACTTTGTCTTCAAAATTCAACAAAAATCTGCATTAAACACATATTAGACCTCATGGCATCATAACTAACCCAACTCACTCCCTAAGCATAAATATAATAAAAAACATGCAATAAGCTAAGAGAATGGTTGATTTAACTATGTTAGGAGGCAAAATGAGCCCATATAATTACCCATTTATGGGGCTCATCAATATGGCAACAAGAATATTCTAATTTAATTTTTCCTTGAAGTAAATTGTGAGTTAAAATTGAATTTAGTCTTAACAGCTACTTGGAAATAATTAATTAATTTATCTTAAATTAATTAGTTGGAGAAATTCAAGATAGAAGTCTTTTTTAAGTCATGCAAGAGTTATCCCTTAAATTAAGGAGATAAGATTGAGTTATATTTGAGTTGTAATTAGTTAACTCAGTTTACTGAGTTAAGTCCAGCTAAATTAGTTCCAAATTGTTTGAGGAACTAATAGTGAGTTAATAGTTAGTTGATGCATTAATGCACTCAACTAGTGCTACTCGAGTTAACTGAACATTCCGTCATAAAAAAATCATGCATGTCTATTCTGAGAAAGACCCATTTGAGGTTAAAGTTCAAGGATGGTGTACTATTAGTTGCATGTGTTTTCTCATGGAGAAAACTCATGCATGCAGTCAAGGATTTATCCTCGAGGATTGTGCAGTTTTGAAGGGGAGTTATCCACTTGGTAAAAGGAGATCATCCACTTGGTAAAAGGAAATCATCCATAAGGAACATCGCAAGGAAATAGGATCTTGGAGGGCAGAGAGGAAGGCTGGAGAGAAGCCAAGATTGTCTGTTTGCATCTGTGAGGATTTTATTGAGAGCTAGCTAGCTGTGAGAGCTAAGGCTTTGTATAATTCCTATGTATTTCCACCATGTATGATAATACAATAGTGTGAGGTTTTTAGCTGAGGGTTTCCCCAAAGTATTTTCATGTGTATTATGCCATTGATTCTTCTTCTTCTAGTTATATTGTTTAGCTCAATCTTTAAGCTTCCACAAATTGATAATAGAACTAGGTTATAGTATTCTGCTTTGATTTATATTGCATTATCAGGTTAACCTATCACAAATTTTCTACATGGTATCAAAGTTGTGAACAATATACTGAGAAGAGAATTCAAAGTTTGAAGTTCGGGGTTGCAGGTGCAAATCGAATTCATATCATACTTCAAGGTTGGCCAATGGCATTCTATGGCTTTAGACTCGAGTATGCCTTGGAAGGTAGCTCAAATTACATAGCATGGAAAGATAGAATGGAGGTTGTATTAGAAGATGATAGCTTGAAGGAATTCATTGATTAGGAAATCCCAAAGCCAACTTCAACTAATGCACAAGAGTTGGCTGAGTGGAAGAAGTGTGTGGCGAAGGTGAGACAAATCATCCTTGAGGGAGTTCGAGACCATATTGTCTCAAGTTTCCATGGGAAGGATACTCCATTTTCAATGTGGAAGACATTGAAGGACCTCTACCAGAACAATAGCGACCAGAGGAAATTAGCGCTTAAGGACAAGCTTCGAACAATCAAAATGGAGAAGGGCGATATTATTTCCACATATCTGAATGAGCTCATCACCTGTAGGGATGAGCTTGGTAGTGTGGGAATAACTACTGCCGATGATGATATGGTGAGCCTCACTCTCCTTGGCCTTTCAAAGAGTTGGAATAGCTACCAGGACTCTGTGAATGGAAGGGAGAAACTACCGGATTGGGAACGAATGTGGTCGGATCTTATGCAGGAGGATATCAGGAGGAGCACACGGGATGGTTCTTCATCCAATAATGATGATGAAGAAAATTTGGCCTTAGCAAGTAAGGCAAGGAAAGGGAAGGGGAAGGCTTCCCATTTCAAATCAAATTCTTCTCATGGAGGGAAGAAGGGTGACATGTCTAAAGTAAGATGCTTTAATTGTCACAAGATGGGACATTATGTGACTAATTTCCCATTGAAGAAGTCCAATAAGGGATCCTCAGAAGGATCATAAGGTGAGGCATTAGCCTCTCAATTCGAAATGGACTTTACCCTCATCGCATGCATGGTGTCATTGATGATGGGTTATGCCTATTATCTTGATAGTGGAGCCTCATTCCACATTACCTATGATAAAAAACTATTCAGTTCCTTGGAGGAGAAAGACCTCTAGATGCGCATAGAGATGGGTGATGATGGAAGGTATAGTGTCACAATTGCTTTTCAGAGGGAGCATGGAGCTCCTCTCACCTTGGCAGATGTGATGTATGTGCCTGGACTGAAGAAGACCTTGGTATCAGTCACAATGTTGGAGGACAAAGGCTACGATGTTGTCTTCAATATAGGAAAAGCGTTCCTAAGACACATAGCCACAGGTTAGACCAAGAGGATAGGGATTTGGGTGAAGAATCTCTATAAACTAAAGGTAGATGATTGTGCATCATTGAGTACAAAAGAAGAATTGGTGCAAAGCCAAGACATTTGTGAGTTGTGGCACAGGCAGTTGGGCCATTTGCATCATGGGGCTTTGAAGATAATGAAGCAGATCTCTACAGGACATCCCAAAGGTAAACCTAAGCAAGTTGAAGCATGCAAAGGTTGTACCTTGGGAAAGTACACCAAGTCTTCCTTTCATGATCAAGACAGTCGAGCAAAGGCTATCATATAGTGAGTTCATACTGATTTGTGTGGACCATTCTCAACGAAATCCACAACGAAGCAAAGGTATTATGTGATTTTCGTTGATGACTATTCTTGTAAATGTTGGATTTATTTCATGTAGAAGAAGGACCAAACTTTCACAAAGTTTTGTGAGTTCAAAGCTTTGGTTGAGAAAGAGTCAGAGAAGAAGATCAAGTTCTTGAGAAGCGACAATGGTGGAGAATATGTATCTCAAGAGTTTAAGGACTTCTGTGCAGTGGAAGGAATTAAACGAGAGTTGACGACACCTCATAACCCATAGAAGAATGGGGTGTCCGAGAAGAAGAACATAACTATTGTAGGGGCAGCACGAGCAATACAACATGACCAAGGCCTACGACTTCACTTGTGGGTTGAGACATGCAACACAGTGGTCTATTTGTAGAATAGAATCCTGCATTACATACTTGGGATGAAGACACCTGAGGAAGCTTTCTACAGTAAGAGACCAGATGTGGGTCACTTCAAGATATTTGGCTCATCGGTATAATGCCATGTGACAAAGTATGCATGGAAGAAGCTTGAGCCAACAATAGAGTTGGGGATATTTTTGGGGTACACTGATACACCTCACAACTATCGAGTGTACTTTCTTACCAATCGGAGGACAGTGGTTCGCAAATATCTCATGTTTTATGAGCAGAAGGCCATGTGAGCTTCCCTTGAAAGGGAGCTCCAACTACAGGCTGTGGAGGAACTATTGGTTCCTAAGGAGGAGGAGACTCAGGCTGATGCTGAGCAAGCGCATGTAGACGTCCCAGGAGTGAAGACATCCACTCAACTAGAGTATTCTAGAGATGGATAGAAGCACACAAGAGAAGCTCACAGGTTGTTGGAGGATGTGAGAGAGAATGTGGGAGAACCATCTTCTCAGCACAGACAGAGGAGCTCACCTGAGAGGTACACTAGATACATGGTCCTTGTTGGAGAATGTATTGAGACCAAGCCATCTTCGTTTGAGGAAGCAGTGCAAAAACCGATTTAGGTTGATGCTATGCTAGAGGAGTATGACTCCATAGTTTGTAACAGTGTTTGGGACGTGGTTCCGAGACCGGAGAACAAGTCAGTTGTGAGTTCCCATTGGCTTTACAAGGTAAAGCAAGCTGCTAATGGTAGTGTCGAGAAGCATAAGGTAAGGTTTGTTGCCCATGGCTTTCCACAGGTCGAGAGGATCATGTTGTTGCAGTATATTTTGACAGAGGAGCAAGATGATGACATTTTCACAAAGGCATTGTCAAAGTGTAAATTCGAGTTCCATAGAGACAGGATCAAGGTGGCAAATAATCCCTTTCTTGTTGAGAGGCAATGTTGAAATATGGCAACAAGAATATTCCAATTTAATTTGTCCTTGAATTAAATTGTGAATTAAAATCGAATTTAGTCTTAACAACTACTTGGAAATAATTAACTAATTTATTTTAAATTAATTAGTTGGAGAAATTCAAGTTAGAAGTCTTTCTTAAGTCATGCAAGAGTTATCCCTTAAATTAAGGAGATGAGATTGAGTTATATTTGAGTTGTAATTAGTTAACTTAGTTTACTGAGTTAAGTTCAGTTAAATTAGTTCCAAACTGTTTGAGGAACTAATAGTGAGTTAACAGTTAGTTGATGCATTAATGCACTCAACTAGTGCTACTTCAGTTAACTGAATATTCCCTCATCAGAAACTCATGCATGTCTATTCTGAGGAAGACCCAGTTGAGATTAAAGTTCAAGGATAGTGTATTATCAGTTGCATGTGTTTTCTCATGGAGAAAACTCATGCATGCAGTCAAGGATTTATCCTTGAGGATTGCGTAGTTTTGAAGGGGGGTTATCCACTTGGTAAAAGGAGATCATCCACTTGGTAAAAGGAAATCATCCATAAGGAACAACGCAAGGAAATAGGAGCTTGGAGGGAAAAAAGGAAGGCTATAGAGAATCCAAGATTTCATATGAGCATCTGTGAGGATTGTACTGAGAGCTAGCTAGCTGTGAGAGCTAAGGCTTTGTATAATTCCTATGTATTTCCACCATGTATGATAATACAATAGTGTGGGGTTTTTAGCTAAGGATTTCCTCAAAGCATTTTCATGTGTATTGTGCCATTGATTCTTCTTCTTCTGGCTATATTGTTCAGCTCGATCTTTAAGCTTCCACGAATTGATAGTAGAAGTAGGTTATAGTATTCTGCTTTTATTTATATTGCATTATTGGGTTAACCTATCACAGATTTTCTACAGGATGGAACCTTGACTACTGTGGATAAAATTTTTGTCAAGGACATTAATCCTTCACCTTGGGTTTTATCTATGTACTTTATTTCAAAATAAAGGAAGGTGCCAATGTGGTTGTGGAATAATAGGGTAAATTCGGTAACATTGATGCTAGGATTGGATAGCCTAGAAAATTCAAGTTAGAAAGTATTATGAAGAGGAAAATTGATTCCACCAATCCCCATCGGTTCTAAAAATCAAGTTTCCTATAGTTCTGTGTGGAATTTTTGTCATTGAGTAGAGTTCTGGGGAGTGGGTGAAACTGTGATTACAGACTACCCCCCTAATAAGAGATGTAATGGGATATTCCCCCCGCAATTCATGAGATGTGTGGATCTTGAAAAGTAAAGATATTATCATTAGATTGCGGTGGCGGAACTCCATGGTGGAAACCATAGTGTGGACCCCCCTTCTCCTTTGTTGTTGACGTCATCGGGGGGGGGTCGGGGGGGAGGTGCAGGTCCTCGTAATCGTTATGAGACATTAATTTTTATGGGAAATCACAATGATTATATTTTGGGGACTAGGAAAAATTAAGGTATATCCTTGAATTTATATATTATATATATATATATATATATTAAATATATATATTATAAATATATATATATATATTATATATATATACTAATATATATATTATATATATATATATATATATAATTCAGAGGGCTTGCCCTATGGCTTGAGAAGACTTAAGATACTACAGGGGTTCCTATGAATTTTCATAGTGTTGACCCCTTCTCCTTTGTTGATGGTCATGGGGGGGAGGTGCAGGTCTCGTAATCGTATGAGACATTAAATTTTATGGGAAATCCAAGGATTATATTTTGGGGACCAGGAAAAATAAGGATATCCTTGGAAATTATATAGATATATATATAATTCATAGGGCTTGACCTATGGCTTGTAGAATAAAGACTTAGATACTACAGGGGTTCCTATGACTTTGTCTAAGCCTTTTCTTTGATTTGAAGTAGCCTGGAGCATGCTACAGAAAGAATGAATCTTTAATCATCTACATACATTTATAAATTTGTGATACGAAGCACATACATGATGCATAATCCATGTTCTCTATAAACACAATATGTTACCATAATAAGCTAGATAAGGAACCTGTTTGACTTATAAACATGTCAACCATTAAAGCACTATTATCAATAGTTATCTACATTTTCTCATGCAACCAATAAAATTTGTGTGTGTTTGTGTGTGTGCATCTATATATATGTGTGTGTGTGTGTGTGTGTGTGTGTGTGTGTGTGTATATGTGTGTGTGTGTGTGTGTGTGTGTGTGTGTGTGTATTCAAGAACATTCATAACATCCACATAAAACTAGTGTTTCCAACTTAGCCAAAAGAACATCAAGGCCTATTTGCTATCAAAGACATGTAGGAATTTTCAATAGTTGTTCAAGATAACATAGATCCATTAATTACTCATTAACATACTAGTCTAGGTAATTAATGTAATTCCAGTATATGCAAACCATGGCACTTATTGAAATGGCCAAATATGGATGGAAACTAAAGGTGGGACTTCAACTCTCTACCCAACCATAGATGATTTGCACCCAAATATTTCTTACAATCTTCCATCCCCAAGTCAAATCCATGATATAAGGGATTTCAGTCAGAATCAACTAGAATAATGCTCAATTCCAAGAGTATGGGATCACATTTTAGGTATATTATTAGTTGTATCCTCAAGGAAAGCACTACAGGAACCTATAGCTCATAGTCTGAGTGGTTTATCATCTTATTTGATAAGCACTAAGTGGTTTAACAATACTCTTGGAAAGAAATTAGTGGTTTATGAGACCTTTCAACAAGCGCCCCAATGAATTGTTGTAACATTCTCCTCCCACATCCAACCAAGTAACCATGACAACCAGGGTAAACATGAGACAAGAGGTCACTATGATCAAATTCGACCTCCTAGGTAACCTTAAGGAAGTGAAATCGATGGAACATCATACACAGTCATCCATAATCAACAACAGAACCCTCAAGAGACAAGTCAGCCACTCAGACAACTTGTCCGTGGGTCCCATTGTTGTTCTAGATCTATGAGGCCATACTCGGTCATGCTATGGGCAAGGGAGTGACTAGTGACCTAAATTCACCCTCATAGGCCTGCCTACCAACGACTGTGGACTAAAGTTGCCAATTATGTGCCAACAACCCTTGGATTTAAGCCACTTTTTCAGGCACAGAGCGCAGGCCACTGCCCATAATGGACTGAAAGCTTAGAATCAAGTAAACAAAAACAATGATGTAAAATCAATAAGCTCAACAAGACCTTAACTAGACCCCTACTAGCCATGATAGGTATTTCTTCAAACATGTCATCGACATGTAACTTATAGGTGTAAACAACAAAATTAAGTCTAGGGATCTCATACTTATCTGAGAATCGCTTTCCCTCATTCCATTGGATGCATTATCCTTTATTAGGTCATAGATACATTATACATTCATATACAAGTAAAAACATGATGAGATCCATAGATAGCTGCTATCATAAAATATGGATATAACCAACATAATAGGAACATAAATACAATAAACATATCAGCCATAAAAATCCATATATACATCAGTACATTTGCACATAAAAGTCAAGGGAATGAAATTTTCATTAATGAATGCAATAAACTAACCGACGATGGGACTACGACGTTCCACCCGACGATAGAATGGCTAAGCCAAATCCCTCTTCATCCATTCACCCCTGTGCCATATTCCAAGCATGAATGTGGGACTCAAACCAAAAGAACTCAACCAGGGCATACCAAGGCTAAACCACCTCACCCTCATCAATATAAACCAGGCTTTACCATAATCCATCCTGGATCATTGGGCGAACACAATGAACACATCATAACAAGATTTACCATAATCTCCACCCGATCACTGGGGCAAACAAGCAGGATTCCACTGGATTTCTCCACCTACACTATGATCCAGGTGGATATTGGTGGCCAACAGCTAATTCCACTTGGATCCCCTCTAGTGCTTCGTGCAGTTTTTTTCAGTTACCTTAATTATAGCACAATTTACTAGTTTTAGCAGTTTTTCGGGTCCTAAACTTCCGGAGCCGTTTTGAGGCCGTAAACGACGTTTTTTGGGAAATCTAACGCTAGCGATTTTTCTGTCTAAAAATCATCTTTTTCGTTGTAGTCCTCGGAGAGATCTTTCCAACGGGCTATCATGCGCGTCAAACGGAGATAAGA
>APFE030364801.1:0-19921 GCA_000404065.3 Pinus taeda
ATGTAATGTAAAGGAGGTTGCCCCCTCGAAGAGGCTGAATTCTAAGGCGTCGATCTATCTTTTCTATCTTTTCTTGAGTTGGTTTCATAACAAATGGCATGTTCAAAGTTATCTTCTACATTGAGGTATGTGGAGTGTTATGAGTACTATTAATTTCAATGCATATATATTACATATAATTTTTTCTTATATTTACATATGATTAAAGAGTGTTTTAAAGAATGGGTCTAACACTATTTGTTGATTTGGGGTAGCATCAGATGTGCTCTAGCCACGAAAATTGGTGGAGAGGCTAGGGCACATGAGATATTCAATACCCAAAAATGGTTTGGGAAAATTCTAAACAATTTGGGAGATATTAAAATAATTAATATTTTTAATGGAGTCCCTAAATCTAAACTTAGGGAAAATAAAAATATTAATGTGTATTAACATAAAAATGAGTTAGAATGGTCCAAAAGTCATGGATTAAGCCATATCTAATCTTAACCGTTGATTAGGGACTTAATCTCGAGTTATTGATTTGTCAACGAGAAAAGTATAAGAGGAGGCTTGAGGGTTACTTGGAGAACGCACCGAGGGAGATCAGTCAGTTCAATTTCTGGAGCGGGGTTAGCTGAGAAATTGAACCAGTGGTCTGGTGAGCAGTTAGGAGGCAGCAAGTACGGAGCAGAGAGGTGGGATCAACCACAACAGATCAGCGCTGAGGCAGGAGAGGTAGACTCAGGGATTTTTAGGTAGATGCAGAAGACTGCACAATCACTTGCTGGGCCTATGTGAGTGATGCAGAGAGGCCTAGGGCTAACGCGGTCAAGAAGGGGTTTATGTAGAGGATTTGAGAGCCACGTAGAGGTCAGCTGGGTTGACGATGGGATTGGGAGAAGTGCTGGAGAATTATTTCTATCTGTGGGTATGCCAGTTTGACACCTTATTGTACAGGAAAATTGCTGAATAATAAAATCCTCCCTTGTTGCACTGGTTTTCCCACATTAGGTTTTTCGAGGGACTGTTGTCCAAAATATCTGTGTGAATGTGTTAATTCTTGTGTATATTTTTTTCTGCATTACAGTGTGATATCTGCAACAATATTTATTTTAATGTTTATTGAATTAATTTCATAAATAGATTATTGTGGAATAAGTAGGAAAAATAAATCAGATGCTGCAGTGATAGAATTTTCACATGGTATTGGAGGAATTAATCAGAGACAGAAAGGGAAAATCAGTTATGGGTCGAGACCATGATGCAGATGCATCCATGTCAAGGGACTCACACAGATTTTTAGAAGATTGCACAAGAGAAAGAAATTTTGATTTCTCTATGTTGGCTTCCAGGTTGGAAGAAGAAGTGGTGTGTATGAATAGTGCTGCATCATCATAAGTATGGTATATAGATAGTGGAGCTTCGTGGCATATGACAGGAATCAGGGAGTGTTTCTCAGAATATCGAGAAGCGAATATGAACTTTCAGATCACCGTGGGGAACATGGGAAAGTGTAGTCCAGTAAGGAAGGGTACCATAGTTTTTCAAACAAAATCAGGAGAACGATTCCATGCTACAAATGTACTACATGTACCAGGATTGGGATGCACTTAATTTCCGTGTTGTAACTACAAGGCAAGGGATATGATGTCTACTTCATCAAGGAGAAGGTATATGTCAAACACATGAGTTGGAAAAAGAAAGTGAAGATCGGGATCAAAAGTAATCGGTTGTATAGATTGCAACTAGAATCACCAATGGCACTAATAGGCAATCATGGAGACAAGTATTTGAACAAACTATGGCATAGAAGAATGGGTAACTTACACCATGGAGCTCTGAGAATTCTCAGGAGCATTGTAATAGGAGTTCTGAATCTGAGCATAGAACGAGATGATGTATGCAAGGGATGTGTTCTAGGAAAGTATGCCAAGGTAGCAATTCCTAGGAGCAAACATAGGGCCAATAGTGTACTAGGATTGATGCACTCTGATATCTATGGTTCTGAGTATTTCCTTACCTTCATTGATGACCACTCAAGGAAAACTTGGATTTATTTTTTGAAAACCAAGGATGAGGTTTTCTGTCAATTCAAGGAGTTTAAGGCTTTAGTGGAGAATCTGACTTGGAAGAAAATAAAAGTTTTGCGCTCAGATAATGATGGAGAATATTTCGATAAGGAATTCAATGATTTTTTTGCTAAGGAGGGAATCAAAAGAGAGTGGAAAACTCCATATAATCTAAAGCAGAATGGGGTAGAAAAAAGAAAGATCAGGACTATTGTAGAAGCATTAGGGCCATGATGTATGATCAAGATATGCCAAAATGCCTATGGGCAGAATCATGAAACACAATAGTCTATGTTAGAATAAGACTCCTCATCGAGCAATGGGCAAGATTACTCCAGAGAAAGTCTTCATAGGGAAGACACCTGAAGTTATTCATTTCAGGATATTTGAGAGTCTAGCATATTGTCGCATACCCAAAGAAAAGAGGAAGAAGCTGGATTAGACTGCGGAAAAGGGATATCTAGTAGGATATAGTGAGAATGATAAGGCATACATAATCTATCTTCCAGGGAGCAGGAAGGTAGTAGTACACCAAGATGTAAAGTTCATGGAGGACAGGGCTTTCAGAAGATCTTGCGAGATACCTTCTGAGGAGCAGTTGAAAGAGGAGCCATTGGTTAAGCATCTTCAACTAACAGAAGTAAAGAATTCTTCCTCATGATAGGAATATTCTCAGGATGAGGAAGATGAGCGAACAGAAGCACCTACTGGAAGAGGAAGAACTAGCAGGGAACATTGTCAGATTCTGCAAGATGCAAAGGACTTCATCGGTGTGCAAGAAACAATAAGAGGGAGAGAAAACCAGATAGATATCATGCATTAGTAGCTCAGGATGGAGAGTATGCCAGTTTCAAGGAGGCAGCTCAACATCAAGTTTGGCTAGATGTGACGATAGAGGAATACAACTCCTTAATTGTAAATGATCTCTGGGAGGTGCCAAGACCTCAAGATAGGTCAGTGGTAGGTTCAAGATAGATCTACAAGATCAAATATGCTGCAGACGACAGTGTTGAGAAATATAAGGCTGGGTTTGTGGCTAAGGGGTATGCTCAAAAGGAATGGATTAACTATGAGGAGACCTTCATCCTATTATCTAGGTATACATCTATTAGGACCGTGATATCTCTTATAGCCCAGATGGGATAGGAGATCCATCAGATGGATGTCAAAATGAAATTTCTGAATGGGGTAATAGAACAGGAGGTATAAATTGAAAAACCAAAGGGTTTTGAAACTAATGAGAAGAAGTCTCATGTATGCATATTGAAGAAAGCCTTGTATGGGCTAAAACAGGCACCGAGAGGATGGTATGGTCGAATAGATGGCTACTTGCAGAAGATGGGGTTTGTCAAGAGTGACACGGACCCAAATATCTACTATCTGGTTGTAGAGAATGAGCCACTAATATTAGTATTGTATGTGGATGATCTCTTTCTGACAGGAACATCTAGACTCATTGGGGACTGTAAGAAGAATCTAGCCACAGAATTCGATATGAATGATTTGGGACGAATGTACTACTTCCTAGAGTTGGAAGTTTGGTAGTAGAAGGGAGAAATCTTCCTTGGGCAAGGGAGGTATGCTATAGAAATTCTGAAAAGATTTAGGATGGAGGACTGTAGAGCTATGGCTATGCCAATTCTCACCAACTAGAAGAAGATTGATGCATCAGAAGACAAGGATATCGATCCCACCCTATACAGGCAACTCATAGGGTCCCTGATGTATTTGGTCAATACCATGCCAGACATTTGCTACTCTATCAACACCCTCATTCAGTTCATGGTGGAACTGAAGAGGGTGCACTGGGAAGCATCCAAACATGTTCTCAGGTATTTACAGGGAACAGTTTATTATGGACTCTTTTACACCAAGAGTAAGGATTCCATATTGAGTGGATTTACTGATGCAGATTGGGTAGGAAGTTCAGTGAATCGGAAAAGTACCTCTGGGTACTGTTTCAACATTGGATCGAGAATGACCTTGTAGTGCAATAGGAAACAGAAGTCAATGGCTCTGAGCTCATCTGAGGTAGAATATATGGCGGCAATCACGGCTTTGTGTGAGGCCATATGGCTTAGAAAACTGGTTATGAACCTATTCAGAAGGAATATGGAGGTGACCATGATCATGTGTGATAATCAGAGTTGCATCAAGCTCTCTGAGAATCCAGTGTTTTGTGATAGGTCGAAGCATATTGATATCCAGTGTCACTTTGTCAGGGACTATGTCCAACGGGGAGCTGTACAGTTGAGCTACACTCCTACAGGAGAACAAGTGGCGGACATCCTCACCAAGGCCCTTGGAAGGACAAAATTTGACTACTTCAGGGAAAAGATGGCGATGGTAAAGAACCTGTTTTAGTAGCATAAATGGGAGTGATAACTGCAAGGATGCAAAGGGAGTCGCAATACAGATGCAGTGTTGGGAGAAAGGACCAATAGCAGCACGAATGCAAAGGGAGTTGTCATACAGATGCATCAGTGGAAGTAGAAAAGCCATGGGTAGTAGTACAGGATGCAACAGTGCAAAGGATGTTGGGTAGGGAGGCATAGCATCAGCATAGGAACCGATGGCAGATGATCAAGGTGATACTCAGTGAGGAGTATTACTACATCACAATCATCGCTAAGAGGGAGTGTTTATTTGGGGTAGCATCAGATGTGCTCTAGCCACGAAAATTGGGGCAGAGGCTAAGGCACATGAGATATTAAATACTTAGAAAGGGTTTGGACAGATTCTAAATAGTTTGGGAGATATTAAAATAACTAATATTTTTAATGGAGTCCCTAAGTCTAAACTTAGGGAAAATAAAATATTAATGTGTATTAATATAAAACTTTGTTAGAATAGTCCAAAAGTCATGGATCAACCCATATCTAATCTTAGTCATTGATTAGGGACTTAATCTCGACAGTTGATTTGTCAACGAGAAAATTATAAGAGGAGGCTTGAGGGTCACTTAGAGAACACAGTAAGGGAGACTAGTCAGTTCAATTTTTGGAGTGGGGTTAGCTAAGAAATTAAACCAGTGGTCTGGTGAGTAGTCAGGAGTCAATAAGTATAAAGCAGAGAAGCGGGATCAACCACAAGAGATCAACGCTGAGGCGGGAGAGGCAAACGCAGAAGACTACACAATCACTCGTTGGGCCTGCGTGAATGATGGAAAGAGGCCCAAGGCTAACGCAGTCAAGCAGGGTCTGACACAGAGGGTTTGACAGCCACGCAGAGGTCATCCCGGCTGATGCTGGGATTGGGAGAAGTGTTGGAGAATTATTTCTCTATGTGGGTAAGCCAGTTTGGCACCTTGTTGTACAGGAAAGTTGTTGAATAATAAAATCCCCTTGCTGCAACGGTTTTCCCACATTGGGTTTTTCTGGGGACTATTGTCCAAAATATCTGTGTCAATGTGTTAAGGCTTGTGCATATGTTTGCTTCTACATTATAGTGTGATATCTGCAACAATATTTATTTTAATGTTTATTGAAGTAATTTCATGAATAATTTTTATGGAATAATTAGGAAAAATAAATCAGTTGCTACAGTGATAGAATTTTCACACTATTGAAGTATTTGCTTATTTGATGTAGAATCATTACATTATCAGCTTGAATTTTCATATATGTTGAAATTTAATGTTTCAAAGTTGATGGTGGATTCAATTTGAATTGTTAAAGAAGGTGCATTAGTGGCAAATGTTGTGGTTGAAGAATGTGCACAACCTTTGGGGGCTTCATAAAAAATCCACAAAATCACTAAAGATTGGTGCCAAATGTCATGGTCTCCTTCTAATCATGACTTCCCTAACCAATTACATTATCAAGTACCCAACCTTCATGTTCATCAAAGTTATCTATATCCTAGTTTCATGCCCATTCCCCATATCCCTGTACTTGGTATCATATGTATTTGCATGCTCCACATTGTCAAACCAAGCAACGCCCCTCATTTTATCCTAAACAAATTGCAACAAGTTTTATCCCTTGGGATACAAACTTTCCTTATTAAGGGAGGTAGTGGTAATTGAAGTCCATCTAGGTGGAATGAAAATACATTTGAAAGTGATGCCTCTAATTTAGATGAGGAATTGGTTCATATAACATTATTATTTTTCTTCCATGTAACAAAGAACCCAACCCTTCAACATCTAGGCAAGGTAAGATATTCCAAAGGACTCAAGATTGTACAACAAACAAGGATAAAAGTCATGGGCTCAACATGTCACTCATAAGAATTGAACCTGGCTGGGGAACATAAGAATCATTCTTCCTAACGACCCAAGATAAACCCACTTGACATAAATTATAAGCTATTACATGTATAATTATTACTTTTAATATTTAATATTAAATTTAAAAATTTATTAAAAATGTATTTGCAGACGAGGAATCTTAGTAAAGGCATCAACTAACTACTGGGAAAGGAAGGAGGATTTCAATTTCTATTCTAGACAAAATGGTCTTAGCTTAGGAAAAGTTGGATTAATAAAACTAAAAATCCATGTTTGTGCCATCTTGGTTAGCCCAAACTTCCATTGTAACATCCATTTTTCATAACACCCCATGTATGTAAACGCAACTATGTGAATTATATATGTATGCAAATTTATTTGGAAAATAACTGATGACTGGCAGAAGAAAGGGAGACACAAATTTAAAGCTTTGAAGGGATGGTTTCCTGTTGCATGCTTGTTAGGTTTCTTATGGAATTCCATGATCAAGCCCATACCTGAATTCATTTAGTTACCTTGACACCTTTCCCTGACCAATGACCTACCTTCGTGATGTGAAAACTAAACTATTGAAGTTCTAGGTTGGGTATAGGGGTAAAAAGGACAGCACCCATCCCCATATTCTTGGTGGATCAAGGTTGAGGAGGAAAAATAAATCAGGAAGAAGAGGTCATTCAATGATGTGAAGGGGATTGGAAGATAAGAGTAAAGGAAACAAAAAAGAAAAGAGGGAGTCATTTATCAAAAAAAGAGAGCAGAGAAGAAGGAGAAATGAAAGAAGAAAACATAGCGGAATCTAGGGGAGAGTATAAAAAAACTAAAGATAATTGAGGAACAACATAATCCAGTGAAGAAAACTAGAGCATGGATAATATTTCTTTGAATATTGGGATGACATTCCCTACATGGTGATGAGAAGGCCAATATGTATGTCAAATCCTATATGGTGAATGGGAGGCTCAGTGGAGAATTGAACCACTTGATTCTTGCTGAGTATGCTGATAAACCACTATGTCCTTATTGAATAAGTTGTTAAACCACTCATTTTTTCCAAATGGGCTAATAAACCACTAGGGTGCTTGTTGGAATGTTGATAAACTAGTAGGAAGATAATCTGAGCCAATTTGGTGATTGTTGAAAGAGATATTAAAACCCATAAGTTCTTGTTAAGGATGTCGATAAACCACTTAGTGCTTGCCAAGCAAGTTGATCAAATACTTGGATAGTGGTCTATAGAATCTTGTAGTGTTTTCCTTGAAAATTGAGCCGATAAACTACTTGGACAGTGGGTTTAGTCTCCTAGAACTGAGAAATACACTAGTTGGGTTGTGGGTGAATCCTTGTGGATTAACTTAGAGAGAAAGTGAGTCACTATGGTTCTTATTGCTAGAGAGCAGTTGAAAAACCACCTGGACAATGGACTTCTTCTCATGTTTGTGTGATTAAGCCTTGGGGGTGAATTTCATGACTAAGTACACATCCCCTTAGACTTTGGATCTAGCTCTAGGGTGGTCAACTGTAATAAACGCTCCAATCTGGATGGCCTATGGTTGGGTGGAGAGTTGAAGTTCCTCCTTTAGTTTCTACTCACTTTTAAACACAATGATAAGTGTAAATTTCTTGTGCATATTTTCTTTTAGATTGTGATGATTTGGTCATGTTATAATTAGTTCAAGAACTTATGTGTTATAGATATAAATTATTGTCTAAGTTGTGAGGCTCATATTTATGCTCATTATTGGAAAGATGTCTTGCATGTTCATGAATCTAATAGATTCCTAGACATTGTTGTCTATTATGTTCAAGATGGAAGTGAGAAACTATGTGTTTGTGTTCATTCGGTTAATTACTAAGGTTTATGAATTAAATATATAATTCAAATCATCCCATGTGCTAGTTACTATGTCAAAACTAAGGGTTCAGTGCCTCAGTCCCTTGCACTATAAGCCATAGGATGTGGTATGGGATGGTTTCCCTTCCTATTTCATGAACCCAATTGGCTTAACTCTTTATTATATTTGCATATGTCATCGAGACCTTAGGCGACAAATCTTAAACTTATATGGGTGTGAGCGAGGATGACATAAAAAGGACTAGGGTGGAACCAAGAGTAACAAAAATCTACCCAATAGTCCTATCTCCATTGCCAGTGAGTGTTATCATGTGGTAGGCATGAGATGAGCACACCAAAAATGTTGACCAATCCAATTACAGTTCATTTCACAAAACCTTGTTACCACCCACCCACCACTTGTGAAATGGTGTGTTGTGAATACGACATGAGCACACTGGTGGAGTGGGACTAATCTGGCCATGGTTTTAATACAAAACTCGGTCATTGTCCACCACCTAACACCCATAATTGTTTAATTTGTTAAATTTTGTGGTGGTAATATGAACAACCATTCGAGTTAAATCGGCATGGACCTAGCATGGTGGGACCCACTATAATGACCTGTCATGGTTACTTGGAGGCCATGTAGGTACCACGTGGCTAGTGTGATGACATGGCCTTTTCTAAAAGGTAGAACTTGGAATGATTGTAACTTTGATATGAGCATTAGATGAAGACAAATTTTATATCACAAAAAAACTTTCGATCAATTGAGCATGATGGTGAGGTCAAAATCTAATTCTGCATACTTGAGAGAAGCGCCATTTTCTAACCCCGCCTTCATAACAAACCTTGGAGGTTTGGTTAAAACATGAAAGTAACACCTCCTCCAACCCAATATAGTACAAGGGCGTGGGAGGGAGTGTTACATCCATCTATTTTAGTTTGATGTGTTGTGCTTCACTAATAAAAATTTGGGCTAAGCCACTGGTAACCTTTGATTTGTGTTGGTATAGTTTGAGATTGATTGTTATGAAATTCTATCAGTCATTAAATTTACTGGTTTATGGAGGTGTGCATACTTTATCCCCTTCAATGACCTATAATAAGAAAAAACGTGTTCTTAGTTGTTATACATAGACTATAACTTATATACACACCTTAATCCCTCAACTAGAACTCTCACATATAAATTTGGTATTAAAGTGGAGGTGGTGTTGGTTTTTGTTTGTAATAAACACACACCTACCCCCACCTTCCTAAGTCAACTAATTAACAATATTGGATCATAATTACCCACATAACATGTATACTTTGGAATAAGACTTCTAGAAATTTCATTTAATTAACAATAATTATTAGGTCGATGGTAAGGATTTAACCTCCATAGAACTTTTTGGAATATTGTTAATATTATTCATAATCAAAGGTTGAGATGTATCTCAAAAGTAGTTATTTCATTTCTTCTCTTTTAGCTAAATTGATTAATTAAAACATAAATGTCATCTAAAACAATTATCATATGAAATAAATTATGGTTTTTTGAACATGTTGTATCCCCTTCAATGACCTATAATAAGAAGAAACATGTTCTTAATTGTTATACATAGACTATAACTTATATATACACCTTAATCCCTCAACTAGAACTCTCACAGGTAAAGTTGGTATTAAAGTGGAGGTGGTGTTAATTTTTATTTGTAATAAACACACACCTACCCCCACCTTCCTAAGTCAACTAATTAACAATATTGGATCATAATTACCCCCATAACATGTTTATTTTGGAATAAGACTTCCATACATTTTATTTAATTAACAATAATTATTAGGTCTATGGTAAGGATTTAACCTCCATAGAATATTTTGAAATATTGTTAATAGTATTCATAATCAAAGGTTGAGATGTATCTTAAAAATAGTTATTTCATTTCTTCTCTTTTAGCTAAATTGATTCATTAAAAAAGAAATATGTCATCTGAAACAATTATCATATGAAATAAATTATGGTTTTTTGAACATGTTGTATTGATAAGCCATATCCATGGTGAGCTGGAATATATAAATATATATATATAAATATATATAATAATATATAATTATAATATATATATAATTTCAAATAAAAGTAAAATTAGTTAATATTTGTTATTTTTTTAATCTTAAAAATTTGAGATGTATCATAAAACAAGTAGTTTAATCTTATTATTCATTAATCTATTATGATTTACAAACTATTCAATTTATATAGTTATATAAATATACTATGTCAACTATAATTCACAATACATTTTTGAATTTTTATACTCTACAAATCATTTATCATACTAATAATCATCTATATGAAAAATCAAATCTTACTAAATATATCAAAAACACAACTATCATTAATAAAAAACCGTATTTAACCTATATTCCAATCACCATCACTCAATTACATTTATGAGATTATACCAATGTTTTTAATATATTTTAAAAATTGCTATGTTTTAGGTTCATGGTATTACATCTACCTCCATTACATTTATGTGATTTTATAAATATTTTTAATATATTTTAAGAATTACTACGGTGTATATTCATGGTATTAAGTCTCGGTGTATTTAGTTTAGTGATTTATGTGATTATATAAATATTTTTAATATATTTTAAGCATTACTATGTTGTATAACCACTCAATAAACAACATATTCATAACATATCCATCTCCTAAATATGTACTTTATTTTATTTTTCCTTAGATTGTGGAGAAAGTATTCCCAAAACTCAATAAACAACATATTCATAACATATCCATCTGGTAAATATGTACTTTATTTTATTATTTCCTTAGAATGTGTAGAAAGTATTCCCAAAATTCACTTGAATTTCAAAGGTACAGAACCAAATATACATTTTCATACAACAAATGTCAATATAAGGTTGGAATCTTGCTACTATGGTTTAGAAGAAATTAAAAACCAAATGTGAAACAGATAGAGTGGGCATGAGAGATCGATCATATTTCAGTGAAGACAAACACAGCTACATCTGTTAATGCTCAAAAACACAACTACATCTGTTAATGCTCATGATGAGGACGTTAATGTTTCATGGATGGTTTCAAGTCTCCTCCTTCTGAATGCTTTCTCCCTAACAGAACACAGGGGCCTTGATCCTCCTGCAACCCTGTAAACCTTTTCTTTTGGGTGGGGACTAAAGATTTTCCAGTTACATTGGCAGCCTGTGGAACTTATGGCCGAATTAGCTCTGTGCAGCATCGCAGCCATGTCGGACACAGATAGCACGTATTGGAGTTTACGCAGTGGAAGGAGAAAATAGAGCTGCCCCATCTCCAATTCCTCCTCTGGATTAACAGGCGCTATGTAACGATCAATGTACAGAGAATCCGAATCGCAGAGGAAGTGGTCTGGATTTTGTAGAATAATCTCTTCCGCTTTGATCTGCTCCCCAAATTCCGTTAGACTGCCATCTGGGAAAATAACTTTTGTTGTCTCCCTTTGAATTCTAGAAGTCATGGAGATGCAGCTACTCATTATGATTGAAAGACCCTCACACTTTGATGAATTTGAAGGCTCTCTGTGCACGTAATGAGATGTGGGTTCCAATGAATGTGTGGCAGTGGATTTATAAGAGTCTAGACGACCGGGACAATACAGGTGGCGTTAATGAAACCGTCAGCCATGTCTGCCGTGCGGTTCGCTCTTCCTCCAGTTGGCTTGGTAAACCTAAATTATATATGTGATGAAAGATGACCGCAGACAATTTGATACCTAAGTACCAGAATTAAATTAATAGAGAAACATAATGGTTCTGTGAATTTGGATATCCAAGTCTGGGTTTGAAGCGCCATGAATTTCTCCATGGGAGGCACGACATACCTATGACGTATAGAAATTAAACGTAAAACCAAATGTAACATCCAATCGGATTCTAAGATGCATTTAATATTCTGTGCGAAAAATGATTGTTGACTTTGCAATTAATGATAAAGCTTTTTGGGTAACAATTACATCTTATAAATAAATATATATGCAGTAGTCTATAACGCGACTTTTTGAAAGACTTTCCGGCGGATTTTTCCGGTCAAAATCCGGCAGCAATTCATTGGAATCCCAAGTTTGATAGCTAGTTTCTGCACAATCAAACGCTCCCAGGGGTTTTTCAGGGCGTTGAATCCAAATATGCAGTTAAAAAACCATTTTAACCGCTAAAAATCAAGATTTAACCTCATTTCTTCCGCCGGATTCCGTCACCGGAATCTCCAAAAAGTCGCATTATAGACAACTCCAATATATATATCCTCCAATTTGAAAAGAGACGTGTATCATCCACATACAGACCATCATATACACATATTTTTGAAAAGACACGTGTATCATCTGACATACAAACCATCGTAAGCTTCTGTCAAACGAATTACCACATAGAAAACCAACTATAACATTATAATAATACCGAATATCATAATGTGCTTCATACCACCTTAGCACACACAACCTTTGTCCAATGCATAAATTCAATACCACCTACGAAAACACTGTATACCTTCATGTTCTTTTATTCAATTTACAATATGCATCCAACTTAAAGTTTAAAAATGTAATGTGCCTTCTTAAATATTTTACTAATAAAATCACAATTTTGTCATTTTTGTCGATTTTGGGTCTAAGGCAGTTTTGGAGGAAAGCACTTAGGATAAGGGGTCGAAATTATTCCCCTAGTGGAATGTGGGGCCACTTCTCCATGAAAACGCACTCCCTTGATTAAGAAATTTGTGTGGCTAAGGAAAGAGTTTGAATTGTCTAGCGAAGGGCCCACATGAAGGAAGGGAGTAGCAATTATAAATAGGGGAATGTAACATTTGAGGCTTTTAATTATAAATAGGGGAATGCAACATCATTTGGGGCTTTTGATCATTTGAAAATTTTTATTATTGTTTAAGTTGTTCAACTGAGTCACAAAGTGTTGTTGAGCATCAGCATTTCCCAAGGAGGAAACTCACCTTTTTTTCAGTGGACTACGAGTGCCACCTTAGGAAGTCATCACCATTGTCTTGTGGAGGTAGGGAGAAGCATAGCACATGTGCCACAAATTTTATGAGCTTGGCTAGGACACAGAACGAGAAGTTGCACAATCTCTTGGAGAGTTAGTGCTGGGAATTAGAAGCCACACATTTTGCTGGACAATCCTTGTCAAATTTGCTGCAGGAGAGGAGAGAATTACAGGAGCAGAAGGAGCCCACTTCATCAATACAAATTTCTCTTGCAGGGCCTACACAACGCTATCCTAGGCCTACGTAGTATTTGAGTGGCGCTGTTGTGGGTGGTCTTTGTTCGAGGGATTTGGAGCTAGTTTCTTTTATGGGAGTTAGAAGGGTGCCTAGAGGAGATTTTCCACTGTTTTGGTGGGCTGCAAAGACAAAAGTTCCTGTAGGTCGAAATTTACTGGCAATGGAGAAGTGTTGGGAATTTCGGGTCACATTTGGAGCGTCAAGACTAGAAGAAACCCTTTCTGGGTTTTTCTAGGTTTTTGGTGGGGAGCTCAGATTTAATTTGGTAGAATTTTTTGGGCAAATTTTGAAGATCAAACAATGGTTCCAAGTCAGCCAGCAGTGCAGAATTTCTAGGGCCAATGTAATACCTTTGATGAGGGGTCAAATTCCTTGTTTCCAGGCAACATTTCATTACTTGGGATTGTCTAACTTGCTTTGGCAAGCCCAGGTGCACTTGTTCTTGCATTGTACCCTCTCAAAGAATTAATAAAATGGTTGGTTTTGGAGCATTTTTGGTGTAATTTTTATGGATGTCTAATGTCTCTTTGAATTTTTCTTCATGCACTTGTATTTTCTTGAATTTTCTTAATATCAATGTAAAATTTTCCATTAGGAATATTACAGTGGTATCAAAGCATGTTCCTGGTCAGCTATGGGCTTGAAAGCAGGTGATGGCATGGTCGTTTATGGGAACAATGTATCGACATCAAGGCAGAGGTAGAGGTAGAGGTAGGGAAAGAGGTAGAGAGGGAAAATGCGACCCACTTCTAATACGGAGGTGGAAACTTCAAGGGCCACATGGACAATCAAGAGGACAACGAGAAACCTAGACAAGGGGGTTAAAACTAGATTTTAGAGGAGTTGTTGAAAGTCAACCAACATATGTTGAGGCAAGGGAAGCTCATGATGGACATGATGCAATAGGTGATAAAGTTGCAGGTGAATGGGAGACCAGAGGGAGGGCACCGTGGTGATGGGGGTTCCAGAGCTAGAGGAGTTAGACATACCTATTAGCCCCCATACACCCCTCTGCATGGACAAGGAGGTCATCCAATCATGCCTCATTTTGTGGATGAGCCAGAGCCCGAGAGGGAACCAAAACCAGTTGCAGATTTGGTCCATTCAGTTGCATCTAGTATTGATGAGTATGAGGGGTTGGATGCCAAGTTTAAGAGGGTGGTGCCCTTTGTGGGGTACATACACCTAAAGGAGAGATGTACCACTGGGGCAGGGACACATTATAGAGGGGGAAAATCTAGCCAAGAGGTACAGAAGATAGTGGGGAAGGTCACACTCCCCAACTTTGATGGGTCAACGAAGAGTTCAACCAAGGCATGGGTGTAGAATTTAGACACATACCTTCACCTAAATCTCATGCATGAGACAAATGTTATCTGGTTTGCTACTCTACACTTGGAGGGTGATGCCCAGGAGTGGTAGTACCATGGGCTGATTACATTGGGGCATATCCACATCACTTCTTACATAGATTTCACCCAGATATTAATTGAGAGATTTGAGAGGAAGGACCCAGAGCTACACTTCAGGGAGTTGGCCCATCTGAGGCAGACTAATAGTGAAAAGGCCTACATTTCAGAGTTTCAGATATTGGCCATGACGGTAACCGATATCTCGGAGGTTCAGTTGACTATGCTCTTTGTGGAGGGGCTTGTTGAGCCATTGCATGGTTGGGTGAGGGCCTATAAGCCCATATCCCTGATAGGCACCCCAAAGCCTATTAAGATGAGATAAAGAGGTCCATACAAAAGCTGTTGAGATTTGGGCACATCAGGCCTAGTTTGAGTCCCTTCGCTTCTTCCATGGTGCCAATGAAGAAGAAGGATGGGACACTCTGCATGTGATTTTACTATAGGGCCCTCAATAAAAAGACATTTTTAGAAAAGATGCCCTATCTCGGGCATTGATGAGTTGATGGATGAGCTCAGAGGAGCGAGATACTTCTCTAAGATAGATCTGTGCTCGAGGTATCACCAGATCTGGGTGAGGGAGTAGGACATCCGTAAGACTTACTTTTGTTGCCAGTATGGACACTTTGAGTTCTTGCTGATGCCCTTCGGGCTAACCAACACTCTGACTACATTCCAGTCTTCTATGAACCACATGTTTCTTGGGTAGTTGTGGCGCTTTGTTCTTGTCTTCTTTAATGGCATACTCATCTATAGCCAGACTTGGGAGGAGCACCTTAAGCACTTGGATGTAGTACTTCACATACTAGGAGAAACAATTATATGTGAAGATGTCCAAATGTGAGTTTGGACTAACAAGGATGTTGTACCTTGGGCATGTGATTGGGGAGGACGAAGTGAAGGTACACCAGGAAAATATTAGGGCCATCTTGGATTGGCCAACACTTAGGAATGTGATTGAGCTGATAGGATTCCTAAACATTTTCACTTATTATAGGAGGTTCATGAGGGGATTCTCATAGCTTGCAACACCCCTTACCGCTTTGACAAAAAAGGGGGATTTTGAGGGAACATAGATGGCATAGGAGGCTCTTGAGTGGCTTAAGAAGGTCATGAGAAACTGTCATGTTTTGGCATTATAGGATCTCACATGAACATTTGTACTGGTGATTCTTTTGGTGAGGGAATTTGGGCCATCTTTACATAGGGAGGTCATTCTATTACATTCGAGAGCATAAAAATGCTACCTCATGAGTAGTTGTACTCTGTCTATGACAAAAAAGATGTTGGCCATGATGCATGCACTAGCCAAGTTTAGGTAGTATCTGGTGGGAAACCGGTTCAAGGTGAAGACTACCACAATAGCCTTCGATTTTTATTAGAGCATCAGTCATTGCAGGAGAGGTAGCAGAAGTGGATGAGTAAGCTTTAGGCTTATGATTTTGAGATCGAGTATGTTAAGGGAAAGCACAACATAGTAGTAGATGCACTTTCCAGGAGGCCCGCAATACTATCTTTGATGGACGTTACTCAAGATTGCAAAGCTCAACTTTTGGTTGAGTATTCCACGGATAGATAGGCTTGTGAGATATTGGATGAAACACATAGGGATGACAGTTTCAGGGTGATGGATGATGTGATTTACTAAAGTACAAGATATACTTGGTGCCAGGATCTCAGCTCAAGGGGAAAATTATGCAGGAAACTCATGATTCCCCTCTAGCAGGACACCTCGTGTTGCTCAAGACATATTGTGTCATCAGGGAGAGGTCCTCATGGCGAGGACTCATGGGAGATGTATTGAGACACATGTAGGAGTGTGTACTTTGTCAGAGGAATAAGGTGGAACTATAACATCCCGCAAGTTTATTATAGTCACTCCCCATTTTGGAGAGGAAGTGGGAGATTATGTCCATGGAATTCATCATGGGGCTTCTGACTGCACAAGGGCGAGATTGTATCTACGTGGTGGTTGACTGGTTGAATTTTTTTTTTCATTTCTTTTCCATCCCATTGAGATATTCATCCTCTCAAGTGGCCAAGTTGTTCTTTCGGCAGGTGTTCCGATTACATGGACTCCCAAAGAACACAGTCAATGATAGGGACAACAAGTCCATGAGGGATTTTTGGCAGGATTTGTTCTAATTGGTGGGGAGCGAGCTCACACCCAACACAATCTATCACCCATAGATAGATGGGCACACCGAGATTGTGAACAAGTGGTTGGAGGGGTACCTATGTAACTAGGTGACGGGACAACAGAGAGGGTGGGTGAAGTGGCTACATCTAGGGGAGTTCTACAACACCACTTATCACATGTTGATTGGTATGTCCCCTTTTTCGATCACTCTATGGATATGATGCAATTTCCTTTTCTGACTGATATTTGGAGGTAGCAAGGCCCTAAGGGCGAATAATTGGGTTCAAGAGAGCAGGGATGTTCTTCGAGCTCTTAAGAACAACTTGTAGGTCCCCCATAATCAACAAAATATGTATGTTTATAGGCACAGGGTGGAGAGATAGTTTGAGGTTGGGGGACATGGTCTACCTATTCTTGTAGTCATACTGGCCGTCTTTAGTCAAGAAAAAGTGGGCAGAGAAGCTCAAGCCATGCTTCTTTGGTTTGTATAAAGTGACCAGGAGAGTCAAGGAGGTAGATTATGAGATGGAGCTACCCATAGAGAGTCAAATTCCCAACGTATTTCATGTCTCATGCCTAAAAAACGAATTGGGGAAGCATGCTACAACAACCATTGATTTTCCTTCACTGGATGATGAGGGGCACTTAGTACTAACACCAGAGACCATACTGGAGACATGGGAGATGAGGCTAAGGAATCGGGTCATGAGGGAGCACTTAGTCAAGTAGAAGGATTTTCCAGAGGAGGATGCCACTTGGGAAAGTGAGCGGATTTTGCAGCATTTAGCTTTGCAGTTGCTTGGGGAAAATCAACATTTGGTAGGGGAGGACTGTAATGTCCCCTCCTAAATACTTTTCTAATAAAATTACAATTTTTTCGTTTTTGTCAATTTTGGGCATAAGGCAGTTTTGGAGGAAATCCCTTAGGACAAGGGGGTTGAAATTATTCCCCTAGTGGGGCCACTTCTCCATGAAAAACACACTTCCTTGATTAAGAAATTTGTATGGCTAAGGAAGGAGTTCGAATTTCCTAATGAAGGGGCTCACATGAAGGAAGTGAGAAACAACTATAAATAGGGGAAGGCAACAACATTTAGGGATTTTGATCATTTGACAAATTTTATTTTTGCTTAAGTTGTTCAACTGAGTCATAAAGTGTTGTTGAGCACCAGAGTTTCCCAAGGAGGAAACTCACCCTTTCTTCGGTGGACTATGAGTGCCACCCTAGGAATTCATCACCATTGTCTTGTGGAGGTAGGGAGAGGCATAACACACATTCCATGAATTTTCTAAACTCAGCTGGGATGCAGAACTAGAAGCTACGTAGTGTCTTGGAGAGTTGGTGCTAGGAATTAGAAGCCACACAATTTTCTTGACATTCCTTGTCAAATTTGTTGGAGGAGATGAGACAATTATAGGAGCAGAAGGAGCCCACTTCATCAGTATGAATTTCTCTTGCAAGGCCTATATAGCACTGTACGAGGTCTATGCAGTATTTGAATGGAGCTGTTGTGGGTGGTCTTGGTTCAAGGGATTTTGAGCTACTTTGTTTTGTGGGAGTTGGAAGGGTGCCTAGAGGATATTTTACATTGTTTTGGAGGGTTGTAAAGATATAAATTCCTGCAGGTCGAAATTTATTGGCAGTGGAGAAGTGCTAGGAATTTGGGGTCACATTTAGAGTGTCAAAACTAGAAGAAACGCTTTATGGGGTTTTCTAGGTTTTTGGTGGGGAGCTTAGATTTAATTTGGCATAATTTTTTGGGCATATTTTGAAGGCCAAACAGTGCTTCCAAGTCAACCAACAGTACATAATTTCTAGGACCAGCACAATACCTTTGACGAGGGGTCGAATTCCTTATTTCCGAGCAACATTTCATCACCTGGGATTGTTTAGCTTTCTTTGGAAGGCCCGGTTTTACTTTTTCTTTCATTGTACCCTCTCAAAGAATTAATAAAATGGCTAGTTTTGGAGCATTTCTAGTGTAATTCTTATGGATGTATAATGTTTGTTTGAATCTTTCTGCATGCACTTGTATTTTCTTGAATTTTCTTAATATCACTATAAAAATTTTCATTAGGAATATTACATAAAAGTTCATATTCAATGGACATAAAAGTTTTTAAATTAAATTATTGCAATATCTTAGGCCTTGAATTTCATATGAGTTTCTAAATTATTAAAGTCAAAGGAACTAATCTACATAAATGAATGATATATGACTACCATATTTTGAGGACACGATGAGCTCCGCTAGGGTTTATGTTTGCATGTGCAGAAACTATAGGGCCACCGCCACCAAGCATAGATTTTCTCTCGGTGCTATTGGAGGAAGATTTATGGCCATGTGTTTTTATGAATGGTTTGTTGTAGATCCAAATATTTTTGTTAGACAAAATCGATGGTTAGGTAGATGGGTTACTGATGATGCTTTTGCTTTTAGCGAGTTAGTTCATGCCTAGACAATCGTGGATTTGTGGTATGCTTTGAAGCAAGTATTGTAATGCTACAAGTTTGTCATGCTTTTGAACCTTTCTCCCATATGTTTGTATTTTTTTATGATGCTTATATGTGTGAAATGTATCTGATTCCATTCACTTGTATTCAATAGATCTTTTACTTTGATCGGTTCTTTGTCTTCTGTTGGTGTTTACAACTAGCTACTTCTCATGCGTGCTAGGTACAGGAAGGAGTGACAGGATCGATACAAAGGAGACGAGAGGAAAGTGAGACTACAAGTAGGTCTTCTCATCCTCTCATATTATCTGTTTCTTATAGGGAAAGAATAAAATACTTTAAACTGTTGTTCTAGATAGGGTTACTTATCTAGGGAATTAGTATCTATCTATAGATACCAAATTCTCCAAAATAGCTGCCCCGAACCCTGTAGAGGGGGGCTAACCACCCCCCTCAAACCCCCTGTGACCCCCCCACTGCATACTTGGTGCAACGAAGGGGGGGCTCC